>MU182308.1:222199-235910 GCA_016904865.1 Pissodes strobi
CGGAAAAAACCGAAATTTTGAAAAATCGTTTTATTTTTTTCCTGGGCTTATAAAACGGATTTCAAATCTAATTGCACCTTTGCATTATTGCCACTTTTTCCGTTCTATCCAATGATGATATCCAGTTTGAGATCCGAAGTTTCGTCTTCAAGGGATCATCATCAACTTTCTTTTTTTAAATACGAACTTTATTTTTTTTATCGTTTTTCAGATGGTATTGGCGTTATTAATGAGTATGTGTTTTTATTTTTTATTTTTTTTATTATTTTTATTTCATATATTTTGATTTGGCGTGATTTTAAATCATTTAAGGTAGGTACTTTTGGAATTTTCATATTCTATAAAAATATTTTATTTGTTTTTTGCATTAAGGAGAAAATTGGAGCCCGCATTAAAAATTAAAAATAGTAAAATTATTTTTTACGAGAATATGACCATGAGCTATTACTCAAACAAGTTGCTGAGTTAATTTTATTTATAAGCAAAATTCCAATAGTTTTTCCATCAAAGTTCCTACAGTTTCACGTAGTATGATTATAAATTGTTGAAGTTCTCTATTACATAAATTTTCTAATTGGTTAAAAGTTGGGAATATTTTATCTTTGCAGTAAGCAACTTGTTTGAGAAATAGTTCATGACCATATTCTCGTAAGAAATAATTTTACTATTTTTTATTTTTAATACGCTCCAATTTTCCACTTAATACAAAAAACAAAATAAAATATTTTTATAGAATATAAAAATTTCAAAAGTACCTACCTTAAATTATTTAAAATTACGCCAAAACAAAATATGTAATTAAAAAAAAATAATAAAGTAAATTAAAAACACATAGTCATATTATTAACGCCAATACCATCTGAAAAACGATAAAAAAAATTAAAGTTCGTATTTAAAAAAATAAAGTTGATGATTCCTTGAAGACGAAACGTCGGATATCAAACTGGATACCATCATTAGATAGAGCGGAAAAAATGGCAATGCAAAAGTGCACTTCAATTTGAAATCCGTTTGTAAATAAGCCCAGGAAAAACATAAAACGAATTTTCTAAATTTCGGTTTTTTCCGGATATCTCCGGAAATACTCGGAATTTAAAACCTTTCTAAACGGCATATTGCTAGGCACCTAAATGCCCAATTTTGCCTTAATTTGACCGACACTGTATCTCTTACGGTTTTCGAGTTCCCCATACATAGACACGAATTCGAGCTACCATGAACATGATTAATAAAATAACTAGCTCTAACCCAAACAAATTAAATAACATAATATTAATTTATTTATATCACTATCAGCGTTTTTCGGTTTTTACAAACATTAACTCTCTTCTAATATTTTATTTTATTTAAGTGATATGGTTCTTAATCTATTTAGTATTTCAAAAATGAAGCCAAAGAGGCTACTAACACCGACAATATAATAAACCCCAAGGCTATTCAAGAAAAAGTCGCAAAAGCACTGAAACTTAGTATAAGATCTATACAGAAAATTGTTCAGGAACATCGTAGCCAATTACTAGTGCAGAAGAAGCAACGGCGTACAATAAATAATATTGAGACCACAGACGAATAATGTATAGATATTGTCAGAAATATATTCATCAAGCGGCGAAAAAGAAAAAAGAAGACTCTAACTGAAGAATGTTATATTTAAAAAAAAAACTAAAATACCCTAAAGTTAAATTTCCGAGTCATCTGACTCTTCGGAAGTACTACTCTGTCCCACCAGTCTAAAATAATTATTTCTGTATGGTCCACTGCTTTTCTCCAGTAGTCATCCCTTATGTGTTCTAAGGCTTTCTCCCAAACTTCTTCTACCTGATGAGAACTTAGACCATCGCCAACATTTTTTTCATAAAATTACTTTGCTCCTGCCCAAACAAGTTCGATTGCATTGAATTGACAATGATACGGTGGTAATCGAAAAACCTCATGTCCGTGTTCACGCAACATTTCGTCAACGACGTATATTTTTTGTTTTTGGATACTGTTGGCTTTAACCAACAGTGCGGACTTTAATAAATCGGGTGATGGATTCTGATTTTCCTTGATCAACCATTGAAATATTTGTTCTTTTTTCCATGATGAATTTGGGTGTTTATTTAATGTTCTAGAATGGTAAGACGCGTTGTCAAGGACAATTACCGAGGCTTCATCCAAATTCGGTATAAGTTTTTGCCTGGTCCATTTTTCAAAAAGCTCACAGTCCATGTTGTCGTGATTGTTAGCACTCTTGGATTTGGAGGAAAAAATTAAACTTTCTCCTTTTAAAAACCGGTATTTGAGCCAGCATGTAATATGATAAATCTTTTTCCGGATCGAGAAACTTTTTTTCGTTTTACCGACTTTATCGAATCGTCTTGACATGATTTAGACCCGCTCCCATTTGGAAATACCCAAGTTTCATCCAAAAAACAACTTTTCTAAATTTTGAATGATGGTTTCCACATATTTTAAAAAAAATTTAACCCGTTGCAATTCGTGGTAGTTCGCACAAATATCTTCGGTTGCAGTCCTTTTTGTAACGAAACCCTAAATGTTTTATGAGCTCTACCAATGATCTGAGCCCTATAAACAGAATTTCTTTTTCCCTTAAAACATCCCTTAAAACTGGCAGCGTTATATATTTTTTTATGCATACAGATCGTCTATAACATTTCTTACATTAATTTTTACACACTCCCCTATGGTCTCAGTCTTTTTTTTTCTTGTACGCCGTTGCTTTTTCTTCACTGGTAATCCTCTACGATTTCCCTGAACAATCCTCTGTATAGATCTTATACTAAGTTTCAGTGCTTTGGCGACTTTTTCTTGAATAGCCTTGGGGTTTATTATATTGTCGGTATCAGTAGCCTCTTTTTTCTTTCATTTTTGAAATAACTAAGCAGATTAAGAACCATTTCTTTCGCTTGAGGATGCAAGAAACCGGCAAATGGATTACGCTTTACCTTAGCGATTGGTCAAAAGTATTTGGGTATCACGTGGTACCAGCAGTTTTATCCAATCACGATTTGTTATCTGATAAGAAACGAGTTATAGGCAAGCACCTATTCAAGTCACGTATGTGACTTGGCGGAAAGCCTAATTAACATTTTTGTAAACTCTGGAATTTTATATGTCTGTTTCTTTTCCAAACAATAAGGGTAAATAAGCCTATCGTGTTTATGATACGGCTGTGTTTATAATGCTATTTTAACATGAATTTGAGAAAAATAAGGTTAAATTAGTTGGTCGTAGATAATTTCATAACCCGCCTCGTTAAGTGGAAGGCGACTATATCTACGATCTACACTCATTGCATCACTAATTATGTAATTAACTCGTAACATCATTATTCACTAGGGAGGTAATGATCCCTATTACGTTCCTAATCCTTTACTAATCTATTTTACCCAACCCAACGTCAAAATAAGAATTTAAATGTCAAGGTTTGACTTTTTTCATTTAAAATTCAACTTATTTTTTTATTTAAATGGTCGTCGCTCGAAGCTCCAACATTATGTATTGAACCTGCGGTATAGCCTACTACAGCACTCATACCGCACGCACTTATAATGTAAATAACTATTATAATATTCCTTGCGAGTCTGTTAAATTTTATATAGATGAAACCTGTAGACCATTAATCATAAAAGGACAGTGAACATACACACGTAATACGCTGGAACGCTTCAAGCAAAGGAACTTTTAGGAAAAATACGTAAAATTAAGGATTGATCTTATAAAATTAAATAAAAATAACTATGTTGCTTCAGTTTCAATTAATTTTATAACACCTGGCTAGCTTACGCTTAAATCTGGAACTTGACAATGAACGTTATGGAAGGGTTAGTTTGGGTTAGGGTTGACTAATTTATAATTATATGACAAATTGCAGAAATAAAACACCTTAGAGTCAACAATACTGAAACTTAAAAAAACAAATTATTTGAAAATACCTCAATAACAAACACCATATAGACTTCATTTTAAAGCTGTTTATTAAAGTTCTGTTTTAGCATTTCATCTAATTTTAATTTTTTGTTTTTAATGATTGAACAGTCTCGCAAATTTGCCATCAAAACTTATGTAGTATTTTATCTACAAGCGCGGAAAGTAACTACTACTTTCTGCATTCATGGGCACTGACGATAACGTGGGAAACAATAAATACATCAACAATCACATACCTATGGTTTGAATTTTTCAATTGCATTTTCTCTTTGCCCACTTACTTTGATATAAAGCATTTTTTTAAAATGCCAAAACTCGCCTTCACGTCGTTCGGTCAACTGCAATTGCGAGCGGAAAAGTATCGTTTTCCGTAATTATTTTAGGCTTTTCAGTTTTTAAGGGCAATAAATTATAACATTCTTAAAAGAAATACCAAAACTTCGCTTGACGATGGCGTCGTTAGGTCAACTGCAATCGCATGCAATTCATAAAAAAGGATACCGCACTTTTTAGGTAAATAACTTTCTTAGCTTTCTCAGTTTTTACTGTCAAAAATTAGGTTGAAGCCAATTTGCTTCCCTGAATCCGGGCTGGAGCAATCCTGTTTATTAAATGTTGGTATAGACAATAAAAATAACAACAAAAAACGATAAGCTTATGCACGCCAATCTTACTACAATAGAGTGCAATATTTTATTGCCATCTGCTGCTTAAAGCTCCAGAAATTAAAAAGCAATACATTCCTCTCCAATAATTGAAAAGAATACATCTAACATTTGTATTGGATATCCACGGTATCGCTGAAAATTGTTCGGCTTTTAGGCAACGGTCGAAGAGGACCAATTGTTCGACAAGATCCACTTTCTCAAAGATCATCAGTTTTTTAAGACTCAATATTTCGAAATTATTATTTTTCCATTCGATAAGGTTTGCTCACTTTTATGGTGGAATAAGGTGACGGTTGGAAATGCGCACCATAAAAAACGTCTTTAGTTTGGTGTGACGAATACCATTTTTTCATTTGGTACTTAAACGATCCGGAAATGAATAATCAAATACAATACGTTCTCCTCCTTGCAGATATGAGAAGTCTCGCATCTATCTATTCCTTCCATATTTCATTCCAAATTATACATCTAACATTATTATTGAATAATAAATAAATATGATATTGCTGCTTGTGGGCCAATTTTTCAACTGTATCCACTTTCTCGACGGCCACCGCTTTTACAAAACCTTCACTATATCTAAATAATTCCTCCCCGTTCGATAGTTTTGCTCATTCTTTTACTTTAAAATAGAAACCATGCAAAACTTTTTAGTTTGGTGTAATGAATTCTGACCTTTTGTTAGCAGTTTAATGATTGTCCATAGAGCTGTGATTAATTTAAAAATACTATGGAGTAACTAGTTGCTAAGTTAATTTTTGTATGAAGCAGAAAGTAAATAGCGAAAAGTAATTAGTTTATTTAGATAGCTTTTTGCAGAATATATGTATAAACGTTGGTTACATTTGGTACGTGTCAAGTGGGTGGCATCCTAAAAGCACTTGTATCTAAGGCATTGCAAATTATTCCATAAATATCTACTCACCGATAAGTAACTAAGCCCCAATTTTCCATAGCTCCTGCACTGAAATCAGATATCGCGATAAGGTCGATTTTCGGTAAAGGGTAAGCAATGTTAAAATAATCTTTGTAATATGGCAGCACTTTTGTTGCTACTTCAAGAGCAAAGAGACCTTGTTCCTTCTTTCCTAGAATAAGAATGATTTTATTAGATTAGCCATAAGCGAAGATACTTTCATATGGTATTGACAGCATCATGCATAACTGATTTGCTATCACTACTATTTACGGTATTCAATGAAATATGTTATTATTTTCCTTCATTTCAAAAATCAGATATGGCTGCAAAGCCATGGTGGGAGATCTTATTTGCTTTTACAATGAGTATTTTTAAAACTGCAAATATTACAAAATAAAGGTATGTAAATTATTTTAAATATGGACAAATATCAAAATATCTCATAAGCTAATTAAATTAGAATGGTTACAATTCAAAAATTCATATTCCGACTAAACATGTTGAGGCTCAATGGGCAATATTACTAGTTACTTTGAGCTATGAGCTGAGGCGGTCTGATTTCGATTCGCGGTCAAAGTTGCAAATCAAATAAATATTAGTGTCTCAAATACAAAAATTTGGTCATTTTAATTAAAAAAAATAATGATAAAATAAAGATACGACTTTTACACTCTACGCTTCGGCGATGACTAGTAGACAGAGGAGGTCTGGAATCATGACTAGAAAGCTTATATAGGAATAGGATAGAGATTAATTGCAAGCAAGACCAAAACAAAGTATCTGAGTATAGGAGATCTAGAAGACCTCGAACTGGAAAATACACAAAGCAGAGGTATGTATGTCAGAAACCTTCGTGTTCATAGGAAATCAGTACTATTCTGTGCTTATTATAACAATATATAAACTATTTTAAATGTACTTTTCTGATGTTGTTTAATAAGAAAATAAATTATCCTCATTATAGAATACCTACTACATAAACATAGTATGCAATGACAAAATGAATAATCATTCTAGTAGTAGAATTTTGTTATTAAGATAATATTCTCTTTAGGATATAATTTATTTTATATTGCAGAAGAACCCTACAATTCCATAGATTACGGGAAAACGTGTATTTTATATACCTTTTGGAGTATACACTCGCACCAATACTCCATCACTTGACTTATCTTCAACATAATCGTATTCACCAATGACTACAGCCACAAGGTACGTAGACATAATTGGTGTTTTTTCAAAAATATACTTCACCATGTCGCCTTTTTGTTCGAGTTCCTTGACTGGCATGTTGGACAGTGCAACACGATTCTTAGGCACTACAAGACTGATGTCGAAGGTAGCTTTTAAAGCTGGTTCATCCCAGCATGGAAAACATCTGCAGAGAAATTGGCAAAATAAATTTCAATTATACAAACATTCTTGAGCTCATGTGATATGAAGTTGCCTAAGGTATGTTACACCCAAAATTTCAAAATCAAAAAAGCTTTATTGTCCAGGAAAATACATTCTTACTGACAAGTTTATATTCTCTAAGCGAATATATATAAAAATATTTTTAAGCTAAAATATTATACACAGTAGGGAATACCGGAATCCCTTATTATTTTCAAGTATTTCACACTGCCAGGAATCCAAAGATTAAAATAATAAATCTCTGGATTATTTAATTACATTGCGGAATTGCTTTCCAGCTAATTTTATCATTTCGCAATCCTTGATGACGAATTTTTTAAGATATTTGAAGATTTATTCCTTTTAGACACACAAACTTGTTGAAAACTGTATACATTTGTTGAACTTTGTTGAAATTTATAAAATTAACTTTTGTGATCTATATTAGGTTAATCTGCTGATGTTTTCTTTTTGTTTTTTTTTTCTCATACTTTATTTGTGACTTATAAACAATAAAAACAATTTATGTAATTTTTAACTTTACTTTAGTGTTTTCTGTATTAAGCAGCTTAGAGAAACATTCATTTGGCTATTTCGTAGAATAATAAAAAATATTCTCGTTCAAGTAATATTCCACTATAAAATTATTTTTTCATTGTGTGCAAAATAGTTAAAAACCATTTTTCTATAAAATTTGCTTTATTGTTTAATAAACACTATGTATTAATATTTATACATTCTAACAAAAATATAAAAATGACGCTAGTATCGAGGCTATCATACAAATTCCGGGATTGGATTCCGGGATTTAAAAGAATTATTCCCGCAGTCCCATTTTTGCTCCGAGATTGGGCAACCTAATGCACATGCATAATAATGACCAAATTATGAAGAATAAATACCATTAACACTTATTATCTTTAAGATATCCATTTAACCTATTTTTTTTCGACATTTTCATCTCTTTTCTAAATTTTACCTTATTATTAATTTGCCTCAAAGGGCTTTACGAACTATACATAATTTTGCTAATAAAAATAGACAGGGCAAGGAAAAAAATATTGTGGTATTTAAAATTAGGTCTACATGACTCTCGAACTCCTACTTTATCAAACATAAACCATGCATGTCCTCTTTCTGGTAACTGTAATTTTAAATTATTGTCAATATTACTTAAATCACCTGAAGGATGGATCTAAACGTATATTTTCAACGTCACATTTAAAAGCTAAAATTTTAATATTCTATAGCTTCAGTAACATTGAAAGCTGAACAGTTAGCAAGATTCTGGTTCATATGAATTTGAAGTCTGCTAGCATGTTTTTTAATCCAAAGAATAGTGGTAATAAGATATGTGATGCTTTATGAAAAATTGAACTGATCAAAAAAAAATATATAAATATATTCTATATTAGCATGTGAAAAACTGTTAATTGATGCGTTTTTGCAAACACTTGCTAAAAGTGAGCATGATTAAAAAAAAACACACACATTTTTTACATCTTGAAAGTAGCAAATCTGAATAAAATTAAAAAATCACTGAAATTATGTATGTTAAAATTCACCCAGGGCGGTAAATCTCTGGAAGAATAGGTTCCATGTATGTACCTTTAAAACTAAACAGAGGATGAAAATACGAGTATATGAAACTTTTATAGAAATTCTGAAACTTTCGTCCTAATATCGACGTCAAAAATTTTACACTTGATTTCTATCATTGTAACGAAGTAATTAAAAAAAGCAAACATAATATAAGTCCAGTACCTAAATACGAATAGAAGAGATTGGCAGTGAAATTTGTAATGAAAATTTAATGGAAAATCTTCAGTAAAATTCGACTTTGAACGCAGGGATACTCTCCAAAGTCGAAATATACTTCTAAATAAAAATAAAAAAAAAAAAAAAGTAGGAGCCAAACTAAATATTTCGGTTAAATTGTAAATATGCTTTCACTAGATGGGAGCAATATCTAGCCTTGCTTGTACATCTTCCTGAGGAGTCAAAATTGTGCATGTTATGGATGGTCCGAATTTATGGCCTTCAATCAAATAAAGAACCTAGAGTTTTGTGCTATTTGAATCATCTTAATCAAAGTTTACCACATTAAATATATACAATCTTCAGCAATTTTGTTTAACTATTTTTTTTATATAAGTATTGATGTAGTACAATAAGCTCGATATATTTAATTTTACGTTTTATTTACCATGACCTCACATAGGTATTATGTATGTATGTATATATTGCTGTATTGCTTCCTACTACTTCTTTAAAACAAATATAAAAAATGGTAATAATTAAATAAACAGACATAATACTTTAGGCACTTACTTTCTTGCATCAGTAGCTTCAAACTGTGTAACTATGGCATACGAATCCTCTCCTTTTTCGTTCACGTATTTACTGCGATACAACCCCTTCATCTTAAGATTTACATCGCCTAAAAATAGTGTATTATAAGTATTGATTAAATAATCATAAGGAACAACATAAGAAAAAAAAGTGAGCACTGCATTCTAAGATCCCAAGGCAGCAAAATAATTTTATCTTAGACCTCAGTAATATTCGCTCATGATGCTCATGAGATACCCGATATCTAAACATAACCATAACGCCCGGGCATTATGAGAGGACATTATAGATTCATAACCCCTTCTCATACCGTTTCATATGAATACCATATGAAAATCTCAAAGATTTACTATTCAAATAGTTGTTGAAATGTTTCGTATTTTATTAGATGTTTGTCAGTTGTCAGTTATTATTACATTCTGTAATATTTGTCAATTTTTAGAGGGTATTGAGTCGAACACTGAAACTACCTATGCAACAGTTGCGCTCCGTGAACATTAACCTTGCAATCTTAACTTAAACTTCAGTCTTTGTTTATTATAAAGACAATGCTTCAGTGAAACTAATTATCTAATATTGCTAGCTATATAGTAAACTCCATTAAAAAATAATCAAAAATATGTGCAAGCTGCACAGTAGAATTAGGAAGTACCGACATTGTGTACCAAAGTTTTACTAAATTTACTCTTTTGAAATCATATAGAATTTATACTTTGTTTTTTTTTTATAGTGAACCTGTATTTTATTTTTTTATTGAAATGGAAAATGCCTTTACACAACATTATGTAATTGTGTCCCAACAAAGTATCGATTAAAAAAAAATTACTGAAAAAATTAGAATCATGTACCATCTCAGACTGTCATAATATAAGAAATAAAGTGATTACTCGTTATGTAGAATTTAGATTAAAAATAGCAAGTGAGGGAAAGAGGTACAGATATGCCAATAATTCTTTAAGGTAAGTTTATTACTAATTATCTCTAAATTATGACAAAGCGAAAACTTTTATTTTGTCGACTCGCAAAGACAACAACTCAGTAATGAAGCCTATATAATTTTTTTAGTTGTACTCGATTGTATTTTAACATGGGACCCATGCAGTAGACTCATGTTAAGAAACTTTAAATGTATACCTAATTGTTAATTTACGTGTCCTCTTATGTTTCTATATCAGGATTATTAAATCAAATGTTATTGCCATACTTATTTTTAACATTTCTTTTGCATTTCAATATTGTATATTGCCCTATTGGTGTGTATGATTTAGTTTTGACATTAATAAATTACATACATACTTAGATTTTTGATTATTTCGCCACCAAGGGGAGGTTGAAAAGGGGCTAGAACAACTTGTTACTTTTTCTAATCCTCTTCTCGTCCCCCGTGGCGAAGTACCCGAAAACGAAGTGTCGAAAAAATGAACCCGCCACAAAGATTCAGAAGTAATTAATTAAGTATTAATAAATTATGTATATTTATGCTTTATCTTGTGTTTTTTATTATTTTATCCCTTCCTTCCCAGTAATAAAAAATATGAAATTATATGTAATAGTATAGAGTTTTGGGTCAAAACCCAACCAATAACAAACATCATATTTTATATACCTAATAGGGCCATAGGCTCTCGGTAGAACTGGACAATGGAGTGTCGCTCTCCGTGATTAATTATCTTAGTAACGCCCTTGATGCATAAATAGCTATTTACTTTGTCATTAAAATACTACAGTTACTTTACTATGTCGGGGTTTGGAACCTCCGGCAAAATGCACTAAAACAGAGTTTTATCCACATTACCGAATCAGAATTATTGCACTCGACGCGCGTTTCGCTAACCATGTTAGCATCATCAGATTAATAAAACAGTATTAATCATCTCCTGATTATGCTAACATGGTTAGCGAAACGCGCGTCGAGTGCAATAATTCTGTTTCGATATTGTGGATAAAACTCCGTTTTAGAACAGTTACTCTAGTATCTCATATAGAGAAAGTATTTCGATGCGATGTTTTAATTGTCTTTGCATTTCTGCTCAGACACTTGGACCTGATATAACAGTAATTCTAGCGTGTATTTTCGCCTTCGCAATTATCATCAACACTACAGTCTCTTTTGTTATATCAAATGACATATTTGTGTTTATAAAAGCAATCTTAACCAGATACGTTTACTAAGAACGTATATAGAAGTTGTATTACCTGCCTGGTTATTGTTTTTAAAGCGTGCTAAATGGGATAATCTTCACTCCCTGACAACTAAGACCAATAAGTGGTCTTAGTTGTCAATTATTGTGTCAGTTTTGGTTTCTCAGAAACATGTTTTTGGCCATGGCTAACAATGTTCATAAAATAAAAACTCATTTTTAAGTCTTGTAAACATTGTTTTTCACAATTAGTACAGTTTTGTTTTATTTAAAAGAGGTTATGAACAAATTTAATGTCTAATTCTTACCATTAAAAACAATATCCAAATTATAAAATCCTGGCGAAATATGGGTATCGAACTTGAATGTAGCCGTCCCATCTGATCGAGACAAAAGAATTTCTTTAGGAATGAAAATTTTGTCGCCCTTTACTTGTGCACTCTCTATATTCAAGTCTGAGGCATTAAGTACAATTTCATCCGTTGACTGGACTACCTGAAAAAAAAATACAATACTGAGTATCTAGAAATATGCTCAAATCGACAAAAAGAAAGAAAAACCGTTTGTTTGAAGACACCAGTATCCTGTTGCTCGAAACATAGAGACACACACGAAAGTCATGAAAATTAATCGGGTTTAGCCGTTTAGTCCATCGAGGATTCGAGGATAAACATCCTAGCATCCACACATCTGATACAGATGGATCGACTCATAAATATAACATTTCTAAGTATAAAAATGGCATGACAATATATCTAAATATGTATTTTATTTTTATATTTAAACAGTGGCATAAGCATCAACATAATTAATCGCCTGTAGTATTTTTAGTTACTCCTCCAACTAATAGGAGGAGCTACATATGGAGCCTGAGGTTTATAATATTAATTTGTGAGGCCCCCCCGTAATATTTAAACCGCCTTTTAATAATCATGAAAGTGAAAACTATTGCATCAAATTAAGGGATAAATTCTTCCTACAACCCATGAACAAACAAAGAATATTTTTAAACTGTTAAAATGAATGAAAGTACATAACGTAGCTCATTAACAAAAAAAAACAACTAAAAAAAGAGATCAAAAGATCTATTTTTTATATCTACAAGCTGTTATAACGTACACTTTATATTTATTCTGATTTCGTAGAAAAATAATATTTGACATCGGATTTCAGG
Organism: Pissodes strobi; assembly: GCA_016904865.1. NCBI lineage: Eukaryota > Metazoa > Arthropoda > Insecta > Coleoptera > Curculionidae > Pissodes > Pissodes strobi. Next base: position 234,782 of record MU182308.1, read on the forward strand.
TAATTATTATTCAGAGTACGTACCAAAAAATTATTTGATAGGAACAATGTTTTTTTTTCAAACGAGATTAAACTCATGCCATAATAAATATAAGCGAATTGTTTTATAAATATTTTACTATGCTTTTAATTTTAAAATAGTAGCGTAAACCAAAATCTACATTCTCAGTCATTATGGCGAATACACTGAATCAATATGTCATTTAAAATTGATTGATTTTTATAATAAAGTAATAATTCTAAAAAAGAATGTTAGATGTTATCACTGATCTTTTGTATAGATCAGTGGGTATTATTTTAATATGAAGCACAAAGCTTCCTTCTAAAAAAAATACTTTTAGATGAATCTATTTTTAAGGGTTCAATTACTGTATAAAAATGCAATACAACCAATAAAATAAAAACAATACAAATAAGAAACCTAATTAACATATTAACTAACCCAAACTAAGGGATTGCAATCGCCAAAAAATAAATTAAGATAAAAAAAATAAGTCGAACTGACAAACCTACAATTCAAGAAATAAAACGAAGTTACATAAAAATCAACAATGCATTGCCATAGTTTTTAATGATATCGGATATATTTTTTTCTAATTATACCTTTTTTGGAAATAAACAAAAAATAACAGCAGAACAAGCCGACACAAACTGAGTACAACTCAGTACAACCAAACCAATTTGAAAAATATGGCGGGGCTAACTTTTTTTGAAAAAACGAGTTGCTGTGTATCTCTGGGAATTCTCAACATTTTTGAAAATAAATAAGAACAACTCCCAAATGCACATCTGCATTTAATGGAATGATGTAGTATATTTTCAGATCAAGACAATTAGGAAACCTTAAATTTATATTACAATTACTCTGAGGAATTAGTAAGCCAACATACACAGCAAACGAACGACAAGAAGTTGTGAACAGTGTTTACTGGGAGTTGTGGGAAGTACAAACAATGACTAGGGTTTAACAACAGATCTTAGACCTGTTGGTTTTCAATGGTTTAACCTATCTTCTTGCCGCTTAGCAACTTTTTGACCCGTGTTTTTCACTTGACATGAAAAACCTCAAATATAAAGTTAACTCGTAATATGATTAATAATTTTCAGACACATACATATATATATATATA
>MU182308.1:236010-254674 GCA_016904865.1 Pissodes strobi
TGCGCTTAAGAAACAAAACTCATTCTAAGCATAAAAATTTAAAAACAGCTGATAGTTGGTAGGAGTATAAGCAACTTAGAAATGGTGTTACTATGTCTGTTCTGTCTGTTCTTAACGCGAAGAGAGCTTATCTTAATCATAAATTCAATGTTGATCCAAAAGGATTCTGGCGCACTTTGAGGTGGTTTAATACTACCCTATTCTTATTAGTGACCCTGATGGGGTCCTTGCACTAAATGACTTTAACAGGATAACAGGTATTTTGTAGATAGTATTATCTCACGCCTGTCGTGATGTTCCGTGTAATTTTGAATTCTCCAAGATGCTGATGATTTGGATGGCAAAAATAATTCATTGCTCATCCCCACTTAACCACATAACTTTTATTATTAATTCTTCTTTCTTCTAGTTTGTTTCCATGCCAAAAGAAAATTGCAGTTGCTAAAGAAAATAATCCGTGTCTGTTTTCACATTTCAGACCAATTAGTTTGACTCTCAAAAAGTCTAGAAAAAATCATTTTTGAACAATTAAACAGCTACTCTACACCGCAAAACCATTCCTTTAACACAATCTGGTTTGCGTGCGCAACATAGTACTTCTAAAAGATACTGATGACATAATTCGCTGCTACTGATGATGGCAAGCAAACTTGATTGACCTTTCTCGACTATAGCAAGGGGTTTGATACCCCGAATCACAATATTTGGTGTACTAAATTGAACTTTATTGGATTAGCTGCCCCTGCTGTCGACTTTCTTAAGAATTATCTTTGAAAGACAACAAATAGTGGCAATTGGCGATAGCATTTTGGATCCCCTGTTATGTTCACTGCATTCCTCGGATTTCGGAAGTCATTTAAAATCGAGTTTAAAATTTATGTACTGGTATCAGTACACTGATGATCTTCTGTTATATTACAGATTTACTGCTGAAGATGATATGAACGCTGAAACGTATATCAATCATGATGTTAATACTATTGTCACGGCTAGCAACCATCCGGATGTTTTTGTGCTACCCTATAGAACTAGCCTTGTCGCGTCTACGTATGAGTCATCGCCGGCCGAGAAAATTCAGGAACTGTTCCCGATGCGTTCAGCCCTGGTCGCGAATAATATAGAGAGACTTCGCTTCGCCCGGAGTATTCGTGATATATTTTAGATTGGATATAAATAGCAGGCAGAACGCGTGCTGAGTTAGTTAATCATTGAGTGTTGAATTATAGAGATATTAGTTGTAAAGTTATAAGACTAGTGTGTGTTTAATTTTATACAATGTTAAAGAATAAAGAGAGTATTAGTTTAAAATAGTAGAAGTTGTAATTTTGCCAGAACCCACGGGAAAAACGTAACACTGTATATAGAATATCTACTGCCTTTTGCTGGATCGATCTGAAATTGTTATTATTTGACAGTTTTATTTTTATTTATTTATTTATTTATTTATTTCCAATCTTCCTGTCTGACAAAATATAAATTGCATAGGAATGGTCAACAAATCAATACAAAATAATACTTATAAACTAAAACTTAAAGCTACACATCTATAGACATATATTCATCCAATCTGTAATAACATTTAGAAATCAAAAATAGTTTGAGCTGGCTCTTGAATTGGTTAGTATTAACAGATGCTTTAATCTCAGATGGCAATATATTAAACATTTTCAAACCTACAACATTTGGTGATTTATACATTATTTGCGTCCTATAGGGGGTTATATAATATTTATCAGCATTTCTAGTATTTACGGAATGTACATCTGTAAATCTTAAATAGTTGCATCTGTTCTTATAGATATGCACACACGTTTCCAGAATATATAATCCCGTTAAAGTCAATATATTATACTGTCTGAATAGTTCTCTACAAGTAGTTCTCCTGTTAACGCCAGCTATACATCTAATTATCCTTTTTTGCTTTAGAAATACTTCCGCGGACTTAGTAGAATAGCCCCACAATGATACACCATACCTAAGAACAGACTCAACCTGAGCATAATACAACATCAATAACGCTTTTATCGGTAATACATTTCTCAGATTTAAAATCATATAATATGATGAATTCAGCTTTGAAATAACATAATCACATTGCTCTTTCCAATCCAAATGTGCGTCAATATAAATGCCCAAAAACTTTATACTATTTTCATTACTAATTTTGACATCATTCAATTTAAACTGCAGGCAGTTGCACTGCCGCTGCCTGGGGTGAAATCTTACACATTTTGTTTTACTTAGATTAAAATACAGACTATTACTTGAAAACCAATCACATAAACCGGAAATACCAGAATTTACCTTGCCCTCCAGTATCCCATCATCCACATTTGAGAATATCAGAGACGTATCGTCCGCAAATGCTGTGAAGGAGACATCAGGCAAGACCCGAGGCAGCTCATTCACGTACAATATAAATAACACAGGGCCCAACACTGAGCACTGTGGAACACCCATTTGAGGGGATATACACTCCGAATTAATCCTTACTCTACTCTCAGACCCAACATGATCAATTGACACATAATGTTCCCTTCCCTTTATGAATGATTCAATCCACTGAAAAACCCTATCCTTAAAACCATAAAACAATAATTTATCTAACAAGAGATCTTGATTGACACAATCAAAAGCCCTGCTGAGGTCACAAAATACCCCAACAGGACTCTCACCCACTTCCATGAAGTGTACGATCTCACTATATAATGCATGTATGGCATTTCCAGTGGATTTACCACTCTGAAAATCAAATTGATGTTCATTAACTATGTTGTTTTCGTATATAAACATCAGCATCCTGTCCAAGAAACAATATTCAAACAATTTTGAAAATGAAGAACACACCGTCACGGGCCTATAATTTTCCATCAAGTGCACATCATTCTTTTTGTAAATAGGAATTATTTTGCCTGTCTTCAGGCTGCTGGGGAACTTTCCAACGCAGAATGAAAGATTTATGAGAAAAGTCATTGGACATACAATCTCAGCTAGTACCTCCCTGACAACAAAACTGGGAATATCATCTGCCCCAGAAGATTTTTTATTTTTAAGCTTACTCATTATTAAAGTATAAAATTCCTCTTCTTGAAATGGAAACAATAACAATTTTTTGTTCTTAAGATTTGGGTAACCGCTTTTATAGAAATTAATATTAGTTGCGCTATTAGGTATATTAAGAGCAATTTCCATGGGAGCATTTTTAAAAAACATATTAAACGAGTTATATGAACATTGTCAAAATATCTGCCACTGAACCTTGTAAGAACCATGGAATATCTTTTGACTCCAAATTCACATGTTTCAGAAGTTATGCTAAATTGAGATTATTGAGAACCCTTTGCTTATTTAAAAGTTTTTTTATCCGATCGGACGAAAAACGACACCTTTCCGATGTGTTTTCTCACCGCAAAAGTCATGATTCCAGTATATTGTAGTCGTTGCTTGGCAACATGCAATAACTGTACAAGAATAGAAAATAACTGTCCGGGAATATAACATTCCCGTCCTAGGCCGGGAATGTAACATTTCTGTCTTATTCAAACGCCTTGTTTGTCAGATCTGACGTCTATCAAAAGTAACATTTAGCTGTAGTTTCCGTAGCTACGTAATAAATTTCAAGCTCGCTCGATCCAAAACTTGATATTATGTTGAGTTTAAATTTAAAACAGCGTTTTTATTTAGAGTAATATTTGACTCTATTTTTATAAGTACGTATTCTAATTAATTTCGATCGGATAAATAGTATATTATTTTATATGGAGGAAAAGTAACTTTTCCTCCAAATAAAATATGCTGTTTTTTCTTCAAATGTCGACAAATTAATGCAAAAAGTGTCTTTTTAATAGTAATAATAATTATTATTAAAGATAAGTGGGTTCGCAAGGCGGCTTAGACCGGTGCGGTGTCGGTGAATAGGCTCAGGTTGTTGCTATAGTAATGTAACATAAAGCTGTCAGTGGACACTGTCAACAATAATTATATTTTTAAAATTGGGTCTTCGATTGCTTTTTAATTCCGTATTGATAAGCAGTTATTAAGTAAGTTTGATTAAATAATAACCAATTTGTTCCTAAATTAGTGATTTTTAGAAATGCAGTCACACATTGAGTGATAAATACAAATTTTAGTTTAATAACTCTTGAGTTGTTGACGCTTATTTTGATGTTTGTTTGTATTGTATCTATGTTGCTATGATAACACTTTTACCTCCGGCGGCGGAAAAGTGAAAAGTAAAGCTCCGGCGGAGGAAAAACGAAACTTCACTGCCGCCTACACAGTCGAGTAATGACGGATTTACTGACGTTTGAAGAAAAAAATAGTATGTGCAACTCGTAGGAAAAGCACATTCCTATACTCCTGTGTTGCTGGCCTCGGCTGCGCCTCGTCCAGCAACTACCACAGTCGTCCAGGAATGTTTTGCTTTTCCTCCTAGTTACACAATATACTATTTCGTCTCAAGTAAAACTGAGATTGTGTGACTCGATTATTTTGCCGTTACTATCATCATATCATACTGCGATGTGCAAGTATTTGATAGCGGCGAAAATTCGCTGACTAAGAAAAAAATTGATTTTGTAACGAATCAGCAGTAGGTGGACGTTAAAGGCCTCATAACGACCAAAATTTAAGGCCCCCAATTAATGACAGTAAGCGATGTTTACTGTGCTCTTAATTACAGCTACTTTAGATAACGCATAAAAATTGTAATCCGTCGAAAAAAACTAACACTAAAGATCTAAATACACCTCAGATCCATTTCCAGTTTTATTGTCTCCCCCAGTATCTAACGGTACTACACAAAAGCTGGTGGGTGATAACGGTACCAGAACCCTTTTAAAGGACTGGTGGCAAAACAATCAAGTTTACCTACCTAGTACCTAGAAGGCCACTGACTGCAATATTACCCAGATCTATTGACACAGAATGAGCTTTACAATTTACAGTTATTGGTAAACATATAAATTTGCAGGATGTTTAAGAAATGTTTGTTCGGAGAACCCGATATACATTGAAGATTGTATTATTATTATTATTATTATTATTATTATTATTATTACTATTTATTAACAAATACACTTGAAGTTTGGAAACGGTCGTTCTAAAGGAAATGTGCAATCAGATTGTTGCCGTACCACAAAATTGGCGCAAAATCGGTGCATGTTTGTTATAAGCCCATTGAAGGAAATTTTTAGTTAAGAAATTTTAAGATGAGCTAAATACAAAATTAAAATGAAATGGCCAATCTTTTCACACCAAGTTGAAAAATCTAATACATATTTTCAGCAAAAAAAAAATTCGTTTACCCCGCCAAGGACAGTGGTAAAATTCGCAACTACCATGCCATTTATTTACCGCTAACCAAGATACGAGTAACTGCGGCATGTAACGTTAAAGAATAATAATTTAAAGTGAAAAAAATTATCACCTAAAATTGTATTCCAATTTCTCAATTTCACTACAACTTCTGGGATACATACCTAAGTATATAGCTGTAAATATAGTTTTATTGGTGGTTTAAAAGGCTTCAAAGGCAGCAAATAAACAAAAAATATGATAATTTATGCCATATTTCGAAATCTATTGAACTATGACTAATAAATATTTATGGGCTTCGTTTATGGCACATTTATTATTTCTGCAGATATGGACGGCTTGATTGAAGCATAGAAAGAAGAAAGTGCGATCCAATTAAACAATAGTTTGAGCAATGTTTACTGAACTTTGGTTTGGGTAAATTTGAAGAATGTTTCTTGAAACATCATTAACGAAGGGCATGGACGATATCGATGAAAAGGCACCATTTCTAACCAATATAACCTTAGACATTTTCTATGTGTATGTTCCAATTAAGGCTCGTAAGGGTACAGAAAAACCAGACAGTGCTTAGATGACAGGCAACATTAAATAAATATAAAACATTAAGTAACTGCAGCTTAAAGAAATAGGTGAACTATTTCGCAGACATTATATCCGAGGCTATTAGCTAGTAACATCTAATGTCAGTAATCGGGAATCCAACCCAGTAGCATTTGTATAATTTACTAAATGCGATAAGGGGCCACTTTGACTTTGGGTCAATTTGATAAGGAATTTCCACGAGAAAAAAATTCTAAATGCTTCTCTGTTTCAAAAATTTAGAGAAATATAGGATTTCCACATTGTACTTACATATAATTATGAGTACAGAATTTGAAATAGCAAAGATTACAAGACATACTTACACCACTTGGATTTATTTACAATTTTACTGATTGCCTGCATTTAATAATTTTAACAATGATGTAAGCTTAAAGTCTAATCAAGATAAGGATAATGTATAAATAAACAAGATAATTTAGATAGAAGAAAATGTTCAAAAATATTGAAATTTGCTATAATTAAATGTTTAAAATGAAAATACTAATACTATTATTGTATGTATTAGTTTTAATTTTTGATAAATACATAATTAATAAAATATGATTCTATTTGACAAGCAAATGGCCAATCTCCCTATATCTAAAACATGAAGTAGAACATATTGTCACGATTAACAACCGTCCGAACGTTTTTGTGCCACCCTATAGAACTTGCCTTGTAGCGTACCGTGTTTATGTATGAGTCATCGCCGCCTGGCCGGCCGCGAATATTCAGGAGCGCTGGAATTATCTCGATGGACGGTGATCATATAGAGTGGCCTCGGAATACTCCCCGAATATTCGTGATAGATTGGAGATTATATATAAGGAGTAGACCCAAGCTGGAGTCAGTTAGTTCAGTTAATCATTGAATGTTGAATAGATATTAGTGGTAAAGTTATAAGAGTAGTTTACAGTGTTAAATTGTATACAGTGGTAGTGAATAAAGAGAGTATTAGTTGAAAATAGCAAAGTAATTCTGTTAAGAACCCACGGGAAAAACGTAACAATATAAAATAATAAAATCGAAATAAAAAATCTTTCAATTAATTAAATTAAAATTAGTATACCAGACTCAGTTTAACATTAAGAAATTATTAGGTGGTCCAAAGGACAAAATTGAAATATTAGAAAGAAGTGGAATATATGAAATTGGATGTATGGATTGTAACCAAAAATATGTTGGGCAAACTAGAAGATCTATACAGACGAGATTCAAAGAACATATAGCTCATTTAAAGTATGGTAGAACAGAAAAATCAAGTGTTGCCGAGCATGCTATTGATAATAATCATAGAATAACAATTAAAAATTTAAAATTAATTCATAATATAACTGATAGGAGATTATTAGACGCATATGAAAGTATGGAAATTATTAAATGTAAGAGTAGTTTAAATAGAGATAGAGGGCCTATTCTGTATAGTCCATTGTATTGGTTGATCAAGCGTGACTAGCGGGACCCCAGGATTGGTTCTTTTTAGTTCCGCTTGATTAAACAAACAGTAGTATAAAAGGGAGTTAGGTAGATTTTAATTTTAGTTTTAATCATCTCCTGATGATGCTAACACGGTTAGCGAAACGCGCGTCGAGTGCAAATATTCTGTTTCGGTATTGTGGATAAAACTCTGTTTTAGTGTTACCATAATTATTTATCTAGAAGATGGTGTGCCAGTTAGAGAAGTTGCCCGTTTAATAAATAAAAATAAAAACACCGTTCAAAAATAAAGAATAAATTGGAGGTTTTTAAAACCCTCGACAAGAAAAGCCTCCCCTAGAATGACAGCTCACGAAGAAGATGCAGCTTTGGTCGAGTACTTGCGGGATCACCCCTTTGAAGTAGCGCGAGATGCAATAGAGTGAACACATGTTTCTGCTAAAAAAGATATTTTAAAGGAGGAACATAAACAGGCAAGAGTTCTTTTCGTATTAAACAATACATTGCGTGAAAATTGAGATAATGTCGTATTTTTTGATGAAAAAGATTTTCAGTCGACATTTAACGGAAACGTAAGGGTTTACAGACCCCGTGGAACTAGGTTTGAAGAATCCTATATTAATAATTCCAGTAGATCAGGACGATGTTCAGTCAATATATGGACTTGGATCAGCTAGCTGCCAAGGACTTGGGGTGTGTTGGATTATGGAGGAAGGATTCAATGCGGTCAACTATAGGAATATATTAGAAAATATTATGCTACCCAGTGTTTTAGAACATTTTCCGAACCATGATTGTATATTACAATGCTGCAATAATCAGAGAGTGGTTCCAACAGAATAATATATAGATACCCTATTATGGTCCACGAAAAGCCCCGATTTTAATATAAGAGAAAACATATGGGGTTTAGTGACTAAAAGAATGTATGATTCATAATTTAGACCAAAACAGAGATGCACTTGCTGCTAAAATAGTAGAAATCTGGGAGGAACTAACCGAAACAACTCCAAACTTAATTATAAACTTGTATTTTTCAATACCTACCCGGCTAAATGATGCTATAGGGAAAAATGGTGCAATGACTAAGTAGTAATTAGAAAGTGTTTGTTATAAATTATTATTTTTATTTAAAATATTTTGTTGTTGTTGTTTACTGTTAATAACAATTTTCTGAGATTGTAAAACGGACTTTTTTTGCTGTACAAATCTGTACCACTTTATTTTGAAATTTGGAACATCACAGGCAGGTTTACAATGTACAAACGCTGTCCCACTTTTTTATGAAAAGAACTGTACTTATAACTGGGTATTATTTTTTTCATTGTAGCTCTGGATATTTTGGGATCAAAGCTGTATGTCTGCTTTATTTTCTAAAAATAGGGTTTTATCCAAAATATTTTAGATTTTCTGCTAAGAGTAGCTCATTTGCAAATTAACATAATATTGCTTGGTCATTGTTTACTTTGCGCACTTATTGGCTACCACAATAAAAACAATACTGACATATTCTACGTTACTTCCCTTCTCCAACATATTAAATGTTGCGCAAATGTTTCTACTTGTCATAAAAAAATTACAAAGTTTGCACACTGCAGTTGTGTTAATTACTATCTGACATGTTCCAAACTATACTACTCTTTATTTGACTTTTCTTTACACACACAAAGGTCCAAAAGGATCTAGGGAACATGCTAACTTTTCCATGTAAAGGCTTCGGGCATGCATAATGACGAAACAAGAATAGGTAATAGCAGTCTCAAAAAGTTTTTTACTAGCTCCTTTTCTTAAAAACCGCAAATAAAACTGTTTTTTTTGCACTTTAAAATAAAAATATTTCTGGCGTTTCTTAAATTATGATTTTCTATCTAGGTTAGCTTAGCACAGTTCTAAAATATGGTATCTTGTTGGATACAGTCAGCCAACACTTTATAGACAGATGGTGATTCAGATGTACTTTGTGTTTAATAAAATATTAAAAAATAATAATAATTCGCTAGTTTGAACCATGTCAGACGCTCGTTTTTTGACGACCAAAAGTAAGAGAGACAAACGCGCCCGTGTTTGGTTCATTTGGATTAGTTAACAGCACACGTAGTGGGCTTGTTCTGTTACTTTGGGTTAATTTTAGTTTTGCGTTAGGCGGGGTTGCTGGTAAGCGCGTAGCGCGCTCGTCTCAATGTGCTTGTTTGGTTAATTAAAGTTAGTTTGTTTATTTCTGCTTAATCTGGGATACTGATACTTCTTTAGTTTGGTTAATTAGGGTTAGTTTTGGTTATTATGGGTTAGTTTAGGTTGGTTTTGCTTAGTTTGGGATAGTGAAGGAAACAAGCATGCTTGTCTCTTTACTTTGGTTAATTAAGGGTAGTCTGGGTAAATATTGGTTGGTTGTGGTTAGTTTGGGTCAGCTGTGTTTAGTTACTTTGACAAGTTGTTATTCTACTTTTTGAAACATGCACCTCACCTGAGACATTTACCTACTTGCTTTCGCGTTAAAATATATTACTAAGAATTGTGGAAGTCGAGACCGGGTTGAAAACTACAGACCTATTTCAAAAATATCTTTAATACCTAAACTGTTTGAATTATTTATGGCAAACTTTCTAAATAAATAAATTAAAAATGTAATTATACCTCAACAACAAGGTTTCTGTCAGGATAAATTACATCTAACCTTCTTGTGTATGTTGAACATATTGTTGTCGCACTGGAGGCTGGTCATGTGGTTGATTCAATATATACAGATTTTGGCAAGGCCTTTGATAAGTTAAACATACATTTTTTATTGGTAGAAATCGTGTATTCTATAGGATCTCTTAAAAATAGAATACACGATTTCTACCAATACCCTGAATTGCTATCTGGGCTAAATTTGTAAGGCAATTAGGTGAGAAAAGCTCCTTTGAACTCTGTCAAGATAAAACTCTTTATGGTCAGAATATTGGATTGACTAGGGTAATGAAGAACTGCAATGACTGTGAAATCTTACCTCTTGAACTATTGTAAATTTATATTATACTTATGTCTTTCTGTCAAGTATTTTTCAAAAATTTAGTGTGTTCTATTTGAAAAAGATTTTTACTTATTGTGACAATGTTTGCTGGATATAAATTTTTAATCATAGATGAATTTTATAACTTTAACTACCAGGTTAAATTTGCACTCTACAACCTGTAACCCAATGGGCTTGGCCCGTAAATTGTGAAATAAATAAATAAGCAGGATTTTGCAATAATTATAATAGGCGTATGGATGTAGCACGTACTATAGTCATAGAACATAAAAAGCACATATGGGTATCCCATACCTACGTGCTTTTAAAAATTAAGCAGCAATATTTAAAAAGTTTAAAAGATCATTTGAACAACAAATAAATGGGATAGATATTGGCATGTTTCAGCATCATTAACATAATACAGTCCTGTAAAGACTACCCCTGAATACGAACAAAGAATCAAGTGCAAAAATAATAACATCTGGATAACAGGGGAGCTTGTAGAATTAATTAAAGAACAAGACCAATTTATTGTATAGACATGCGAAAGAATGGTAATAACAGAGAAATAGCAGATCAATTTTGAAATATGAAAAACAGGAACACTAATAAAATTAAATCGCTAAAAAATGGGCATTTTAGAAAAAGATGGACTGACACAGGTTCGGACATAAGAAAACAGTGGTCAGTGATAAATAATGTATTAAAACAAATTAATATAGTGGATTCGCCGGAAATATAGCAAACTGTTTAAATCCTCATTTTGCTACCATAGGCAAATAAATTGTTGATGAGGTGCAGAAAGACATTCAGAGCATATGGCATGATATAATGCCTTGAATTTTAAGAAAATTGTATATGCAAATCAATTAGAGGCAGGTACTGATAAGGAAATATTAGATGTAGTGAATAGTTTAAAGTGCAATTCTGCTCCTGGAGAGGACCAGGCTACAGTTAACGATCTTTGCAGGTTGGGTTCTAGTCTAATTGTAGTTCTTACAAAGTTGGTTAACAGTGTTTTTACTTCTGGTGTATTTCCTGACAAGCTGAAATTCAGTAAGATTACGTCTATTTTTAAATCAGGTTCTAAAGACTCCATGAGCAACTATAGACCTGTTAGCTTAATAAGTACCTATTCAAAGGTTGTAGAATGGGTCCTAAAAATTCGAATGCTTCGTTTTATAAATAAATATGTAAAAATTGATGAGTTTCAGTATGGGTTCTTAAAAAATAGTAATTAGAATGGATTTGGTAAGGTTGTAATTTTTTGAAATAAAATCCCCTTTTATAAATAAGTACCACCTTTGTGATTTTTTTTTTTTTATTTTTGGCGTCAAGTGTTTTGCGCAATAGGCTTGGCAATAGGTAACGTGTCACAAAACACTTCTAATACTGTCTAATACACGTTACACAAAAAAAATTGCAAAATTCGAAAAGTGCGCAAAGTAAATATTTACCCATTGCTTAACTAAGTTAAAATACAAAAACAGCTATTTCTCCTGTAAAGCCTGTCAAAACTTAATTACAATACACGGTTTTGAGTCTCCGGCGACGATATACAAAACGACTACTGGCAACATAATTTTTGATTTTTGCCCTTTGAAAAACTATGACATAAAACTGCAATATTTACGCCATAATCAAAACAAATATATACTTAATATAAAGTTGAAGTCTGAACGAGAACAACTTCAGCATAAACAAAACAACTAAGCTTGTTTCATTCTAAGCTGGATGCTATGGACAAGCAAAACCGAAAACCGGCATATGGAACAGTCTGCTTACGACCTACCTCAATTTCCACAGATACATCCCCTTTAAACGTCAAACTCTTGAAATCAGGCACCAAATTAAGACCATAATGCTTCGGCCTTACGGACCGTGGCAGCCTTTGGAACGGTTTAGTGGCTTCGGGCATCTTATTTCTTTTTTCTATTATCGGAGTTGCTACACTAGATAAATTCCTTTTGGAAGCGCCGTAGACCGAACAAAAACCGTGCCGATACCCCACTGACACAATGTACGGGCGCAGGCGGACTGAAAATAAGCTCGGATGAGTGCGGGGGGAGCTGGAGAGACGGCGCGCAGATAACGGGACTTTTGTGCGAATTTCGTGAATGCACCGATTTTCCGTAGAACCGGTAAACACGCTCAGAGAACCAGTTTGCCGAATGGAAGGCGTTCTCGTGCTAGAACTGAGAAGTCGGGAAAGGCACGTTGACATTGAAAATGAGTTTTGTTTACGCTGGTGCAATCCGATAATTTTATAACAAGCACGTGTAGCACATAACGGTAAACGTAAACATCAAACGGTAACGGTAATTAGAATTGAGCTTGAGCAGTGTTGCCGTTGCCGATTCTACAAATGTACTAACGGGTTTTAAGAAAATGTACTAAAAATAGTATTTATTATATAGATGAGGCGGCGATTGTAGGATTCAGTGCTGCGAGGAAAAATTACGATATACAGTATGTTCGCGGATAACAGGACAAATGGGTCAATAAGTGAAAGATGCGACAAGTCATTCTTGAAAAAAAATGTTTGACTAGCGTCTGGCCTCGGCGTTAACTTACGTCTAGCGTCTGCGGTCACCGAACATTAACTATACGATAAGAACAACCACACAACTGCGGTAGGTTTGATGTGCGTGTTCAGCGAGCGCTACAAATGAATCGTAGCTTTTCCTGTCTTAGGTTATCATGAGCTTTCAAATGACCAGTAACTTTGACTTTAATCCGCGAATAAAATTGACCGGAACTTTTAAACTTCCGCTTAAATTGAAAGCCACTGTCATTCGATAGCTTATGAAAACCTAAGATAGAGATGTGCAAACCGTTTTCTTTGATCTCGTGCGGTTTAGATTTTAAAGCCTGTCACAATGTCAAAATGCCAGACTTTCAACTGTCAATATTTCGTAAACAGCTAAAGATAGGTATAGGATATTATACACGACATGTGTTTTGATTTCACTAGAGAGTCCAAAAATGTAGTAATATACAGGGTGTTCTATTTAAAATATATATATAGAGTAGGATTTTATGTCAGAAAATTATTGGCGCTTTGTTTTATATGTAATCTAGAAAAAACTTGGCTACCAACCCTACATTTTGCTTTTTTGTTTACCTTGGTATCTTTAAAATCAAAAAAGGTACAGCGAATCAAAATGATATCAAGGTGCTGATCAAATCTGAAATAATGGATATATGTGGATAACGATCGACTTTTACGAAAAACAACCAGCAAAAACAATGTTTTTGAGACTTACGCCTTTATTGTAGAATCCGAACTGTTTATTGTCAAACGAAATGTTTTGCACTTTCTTATCTTCCACATAACCACAACCTGGAAAATACTCCCCACCAAACCGAAAATTTCGTATATCTAGATAATTACTAAATAACTAAGATAAGAAGATGCAAATCGTTTCGCGCTAAGTTAAACAGATCAAATTCTTTAAATGGAAGGGATGCTATTCGACATGCTACATGAAATTTATCTAGAATTTTTAGAAGAATTCGAAAATCGGAAAATACGTCCCGCTCTTTTAAGACCTTTTATATTGAAATATAATTCAATAATATTGTCTAACAAAATCAACATGGCTAAATGATGAAATGGTTGTAAGACTAATACAAAAATTAGAAACATGTTATTTCTATAAAATGTGTATACATATGAAGGGTACAGGGGAAAAATGATCTAAGCGCCATTTCCATCGGAAACTTTTTTATTATTGACTTCACAGAAAATTTTATTCTGGATAAAAGTTGGTGTTTGAAAAAAACTAATTTTGACAATGCTAAATTAAGGATAAGTTATACAGGGTACTCAATAAATACAAAAATGATGGTTAAAAAATCAAAAACTTTGAAATATCGGAAAACCTTCAACAGAAAAAATAAAGCTCGTATTAAGATAAAAATAAAACTCAAATACCATTTTTTCCAAAAGTGCACCGCACCGTTGCGGAGAAAATCCATTTCAATTCTTGAAGAACCCGCTTTTTCTTAATTTTGTCCTTATTTTTTTCAGCAACGATGCACTTTTGGAAAAAATGGTATTTGACTTTTATTTTTACCTTAATAGGAGCTTTTTTTTCCTGTAGAAGCTTTTCCGATATTCCTATGTTTTTGTTTTTTTAACCATCATTTTTGTATTTTTTAAGTACCCTGTATAATTTAGCCTTAATTTAACATTGTCCAAATTAGTTTTTTTCCAAGCACTAACTTTTATCAAGAATAAAATTTTCTGTGAAATCGATAATAAAAAAGTTTCCTATGGAAATGGCGCTTAGATCGTTTTCCCCTGTACCCTTCATATACATTTTATTAATGTTTCCATATTATTAATTTTCCATTATTTTTGGGCTCTTTAAATTTTGTAACCTATTATGATACGTTTTAGTCCGTTTTGGTGCTTTTAGTTGGTTTGGGTTAGTTCAATCAGCTTTCGTTTAGTTTTAATTTATTTTAGTCATTTGAACCCGGTTCCGATACATTATAACCAATTTTAATATTTATGGTTAGTTTTGGTTAGCCGCCAAAACTATCAATCAACTATCGATTACTTTCGGTTCCGATACGTTATTACCAATTTTAGTGTTTAGGATAGTCGCCAAAATTGAATTAATCTGGGTTACTTTTAACTTACTTAATATTATTTTTAAACTATTCCGATACGTTTTAGCCTGTTTTGGTACTTTTAGTTACTTTTGGTTTGTTTTGGTTAGTATTTCAATCAAATTTTGGTTACTTTCAATTAGTTTCAATTTATTTTAGTTGTTGAATTAATTCAAGCTAGTCGTCAAAATTCGGTTAATTTTGGTTAGTTTCAACTTATTTTAATATTTTTAATCTGTTACGATACATTTTAGCCCTTTTTGGTGCTATTGGTTAGTTTTGGTTAGTCGTTCAATCGACTTTCGGTTAGTTTCAATTAGTTTTAATTTAGTTTAGTAATTTGAATCGGTACCGATACGTTATAACCAATTTAAATGTTTTTAATTAATTTAGGTTAGTCGCCAAAATTCGGTTAATTTGGGTCAGTTTCAACTTACTTTAATAATTTTAATCTGTTACGATACGTTTTAGCCCTTTTGGTGCTTTTGGTTACTTTTGGTTAGTCGTTCAATCGACTTTCGGTTAATTTCAGTTAGTTTTAATTTATAACCAATTTTAAAGTTTTTGATTACTTTCGGTTAGTCGCCAAAATTCGGCTAATTTGGGGTAGTTTTAACTTACCTTAGTATTTTTAATCTGTTCCGATGCGTATTAGACCGTTTTGCTGCTTTTACTTACTTTTGGTTAGTCATTCAGTCAACTTTCGGTAACTTTCACTTAGTTCCAATTTATTTTAGTCATTTGAACCGGTTCCGATACGTTATAATTAATTTAAATGTTTTTGATTAATTTTAGTTAGTCCTCAAAATTCGGTTAGTTTCAACTTACTTTCGTTCAATCAACTTTCGGTTAACTTCAGTTAGTTTTAATTTATTTTAGTCATTGGAACCGGTTCCGATACGTTATAACCAATTTTAATGTCTTTGGTTACTTGCCAATATTCGGTTAATTTGGGTTAGTTTTAATTTACTTTAACATTTTTAATCTGTTCCGATAGGTTTTAGCCCGTTTTTGTGCTATTAGTTACTTTTGGTTTGTCATTCAATCAACTTTCGGTTACTTTCAGTTAGTTCCAATTTATTTTAGTCATTAGAATCGGTTCCTATACGTTATAAGCAAATTTAATGTTTTTGGTTAGTCGCTTAAATTCGTTTCGTTTTGGTTAGTTTTAATTTACTTTAATTTTTGTAACCTGTTACGATAGGTACGTTTTAGCCTGTTTTGGAGCTTATGGTTACTTTTGGCTAGCTTTGGTTAGACGTTCAATTAACTTTCGGTTAGTTTCAGTTAGTTCCAATTTATGGTAGTCATTTGAACCGATTCCGATATCTTATGATCAAATTTAAGTTTAAATAAACAAACTAACTAGCTGCTTAATTCTGCCGTTCTTTTCCCATTTTAACACATAAACATTAACTTATTTATATATCATACAAACAAAACAATATATACGCATAACGATAGTCTATTTACCCAAACAACGAATCTTTTTCTATTTTAATTCCTATGAATATTTATTGCACTCCGGCCCAGGTAAGCGCGTATGATTGGCATCGAGTTCCACCTGCGTAATGTCCTCGCTTCCCTGAGCTTCACGGAGAAAATTTGATTCCGTACCGCACTAAACGAGCCGAGTGTCGCGGCTATAGTTTTCTTTAGGCTATGATTTGGTGTTGCCAAAAGAAGGGTAGAATACCAGAGATTTCTTATTTTAAGTAAGTATAATTTTCTTTTAAGGATAACTGCAGCATTACATACAAAATATGGAAATAATATCTTAAAAAGAGTTTATTTACTGTCACGATGCATAAATAGCAGTGAGTTTATTCAGTTTTATCATTTTGTAATAAAAGCGTCTTCTTATAGGTAGGATGGATTTTAATTTACTTTGTTGAGGAACTTTGATGCTCTAAATAGTTTTTTTTTGGATCCTTAAATGGGTAATTGTTCCCCATACTTGTTTATGCTATTTTAAAAGATTTTTAAAAATTGTTTTACATACTACATATATGGGTTCAATAATATAGAAATGATCCGGGCTGGGAGCTTTAATTTTTTTTCCAATATTTACCCCCTTCTTTTAAAAATTTAGGACAGAAAAGTGTAGTGAGTGACGTAAAGTACAATTTGTATGTCTTTTCTATCTGTAAAGGTAAAGAAAAAATAAAAGAAGGTAGTAAAAATTGGAAAAAAATGTTAAAGCTTCCCCCACGGATTATTTCTATATTGAACATATAGAACAGTCTGTAAAATATTTTTAAAAAAATCTATTAAAATAGCAGAAACAGATATACGGAACAATGAGGAAGTTTCATCAATTTTTCGATAGCCCATGGAAAATAAGTGGACACGTGTTTTTTCTTTTGTTCATAAGGCGAAAAATGAGGCAGATACGCCTTGAAATGTGCTTATGACGTCACAATACACATGAATTATTACGTCACACCATGCATAGTATATCTATATATACAAAACTAAAAACTGGCATAGCTCTCGTAATATTCATATTTAGTGGAAATAAAAAAATAGTTATCGATTTTTTTTCACTATTGTAATAAAAAATAATCAGTTTAATTTCTCAGGAAACTTCCTAATTACCCTTAAATGTTTTAAGGTTTTCATGAGCATTTAGACATGTGTATAGTCTTAAGAATTTTGTATCTTGGTACATACTACCTACATATTTTGTATTATTGGCTTTTTCCAAATAGACTACTACTACTACCTAATGTAAGTTAATGTAAATAAAACGTTTATATCATGATGTTTTGTTTTAATAAACCTTTCTTTGCCCCAAAGTTATTTTAGCTATTCAATGCAACAAAAATTCATATTTTAAAACACTAAAAAAAGGTGTATTTCTTGCCTACAGATTGTGGTATGTAATGTGTGAATGCAAAATACTTTAACATTACAAATCTCTTTTAAAAGTAGTACCTATTCAAGACTAACTTAAAGAGAAAATAAAATTTAAGGCAAACGCATATAAAAAGGGTTTTATTAGGAGGTGCTTCCACTTTTTAATATTTTTTAATCAAAGAGATGATTTTAAAAAATATATATATTTGAAAGTTTACAAGTTTCAGTGCTGCGCCTGTGTTACACCAAAATGCCATACATAAAGAATGTAAAAATTAGGTAAGTACCAAAATATTTGGTAGTATTTTTTTGCATACCTATCAATGGTTTATTCCTTAAACATAATTATATACTTACTGTCATATTTTTACATTTTTTAATTGGTTTTTGTGTCGCCCAGGGACGAGGAAAGAAATAGTTTTTATTTTTTTTTGTCTCCAAAACAAAGCAAGATTCGGAACAAAAAGCAAAAGTTGTATATTTTATCGGTTAGTCTATTCTATTTCTTTCAAAAACCAATGGCTTGCAATTTTTGTGTTAAATATATCATCTATCAACTTGCTTTTAAATTTTTGGTAATATATACAACGGCAAAAATATTTTTCCAAATTCTTAAAATCCGGACCTGTCGCTTATTCGCGGCCATGTGGTGATGAAGCACGTGGAATCGATCGATAACCTGCTAATTGAAACTGCGCAGTCTCAGAATTACCTTCTTTTGTTTACATCTGAAGGCGCATGAATCAGTATGATTTGGATCGCTTTGTGCTTATCCATATATGGAGATCGGTGATCGTATGCCGATTGCCGATCTTGGCATAGAAACAGCTATTCACGAAGATGAGAGTGGGT
>MU182308.1:264822-277131 GCA_016904865.1 Pissodes strobi
TCTAAAAAAGGGGGCCCAATTATAGGGCTTCACCCCCCGGGAGCCCCTTTTTGCAAAACTTTAGAAACTGGAACTCTTATACCAGGGGCCCCCCTCTTAAGACTTGGGGCCCCATTTTAGGGCTTCGCCCCCGGGGGCTTCATTGCTAAATCTGTAAAAAATGGGACTCCCGTAGCAGAGGCCCCATTCTAGGGTTTCGCCCCCCTGCGGCCCAATTTTAGGGCTTCGCCCTCGGAGCCTCTTTTTCAAAATATTTGGAAAATAGGGACCCCACTCCGGTGGCCCCATTTTAGGACTGTGCCCCTAGTTATAGTTTAGCGAGAATCTCTTACTCACGTAGCTTCTTTCATTAGGAATCCAATTTTCTGATAAATCAATAATAAGAGTATATTATTTTATATGGAGGAAAAGTGATACTTTTCATGGCGCGCTCGTGTTTAACAGCCGAACGGAGTGAGGCTGGTAATAAAGAGCAAGCCATGAAAAGTAACTTTTCCTCCAAATAAAATATGCTGTTTTTTCTTCAAATGTCGACAAATTAATGCAAAAACATCTCTTTTTAATAGTAATAATATCTAATTATTATTAAAGATAAATGGGTTCGCAAGGCGGCTTAGACCACGGTCGTAGGTGGCCTTGCTTAGACCGGTGTCGGTGAATATAATGTAACATAAAGCTGTCAGTGGACACTGTCAACAATAATTATTTTTTTAAAATTGCGTCTCCGATTGCGTTTTAATTCCGTATTGATAAGCAGTTATTGAGTAAGTTCGATTAAATAATAACCAATTTGTTCCTAAATTAGTGATTTTTAGAAATGCAGTCACAAATTGAGTGATAAATACAAATTGTAGTTTAATAAATCTTGAGTTGTTGACGCTTATTTTGTTGTCTGTTTGTATTGTATCTATGTTGCTATGACAACACTTTTACCTCCGCCAGCGGAAAAGTGAAAAGTAAAGCTCCGGCGGAGGAAAAACGAAACTTCACGGCCGCCTACACAGTCGAGTAATGACGGATTTACTGACGTTTGAAGAAAAAAATGTTTTCCATATAACATGTAATTTTCTACCACACTCTCAGTGGGGCACCCTCCCTGCATGTAGCAGTCGTAGAAAAAGTATAGTGTGCTACACGTGCTGAAAAGGCTTTTTACACTCATGAGACTTTATGACACTCGCTTACGGCTCGTGTCACCAAACTGTCTCAGTCGTGTGAAAAGTCTTATTTTCAGCACTTGTTGCACAATATACTATTTCTATTTTGGTATCATAAAGAAGTCTTTTCGATGACTGGTTGCTATGATATTAACAAAATTGTGCAATGTCAAAGCTCAGTAGCAAAAATTTCGACACCGTTTTGAATGGGATTCCTAATAATACAGACGTCAAAAGTGACAAGATGGCCGTCCAACTTTTGATCGCGACTTGAATAAATGAATGTTTTTCATTAAAAAACGTGCAATATAGCACTCTTCGCCCAGTTTTGTTTGGTTTCAAATGGACGTTTTAAAGCCTGAATTTGTGCGACGCGACGCGACGTGTAGCTTTTTTGTAAGTGAGTGATTTCCTATAAATATTTTTTATAAACTTTATATCAAAGTAACGATGGTCTTGCGGTGTGAGGTATGCAAAATCTCCAGCTATTATTATCCGAACCTGAGTTTCCACAAGTAAGTAAAAATAAATGAAACACAGTAGTACAGTAGGCACCATTTTGTGATGTGATTAATTATTATTTTATAATACTTACCTATGTATGTGATATTAATGGATAATCTGATATGTTTGCAGTCATTTACCAACCTCTATTAAATAATTTTTGAAGTGAATACTTCTTTGGTTTCATGGCAGTGGTTTTGCAAGGACACGGAAAAATTTCATGACACAGCAAAATAACCATTTTGTGTTAACTAACCTTCAGAACCCATATCTAACCCAAACTAACTCAATCTAACCCACACCCTATAAATAAAACATAAACATATTTTTTCTTCAAACGTCAGTAAATCCGTCATTACTCGACTGTGTAGGCGGCCGTGAAGTTTCGTTTTTCCTCCGCCGGAGCTTTACTTTTCACTTTTCCGCCGGCGGAGGTAAAAGTGTTCTCATAGCAACATAGATACAATACAAACAGACAACAAAATAAGCGTCAACAACTCAACATTTATTAAACTACAATTTGTATTTATCACTCAATTTGTGACTGCATTTCTAAAAATCACTAATTTAGGAACAAATTGGTTATTATTTAATCGAACTTACTCAATAACTGCTTATCAATACGGAATTAAAACGCAATCGGAGACGCAATCTTATAAAATAATTATTGTTGACAGTGTCCACTGACAGCTTTATGTTACAAATTCACCGACACCAGTCTAAGCAAGGCCACCTACGACCGTGGTCTAAGCCGCCTTGCGAACCCATTTATCTTTAATAATAATTAGATATTATTACTATTAAAAAGAGATGTTTTTGCATTAATTTGTCGACATTTGAAGAAAAAACAGCATATTTTATTTGGAGGAAAAGTTGTCTAAGCAAGGCCACCTACGACCGTGGTCTAAGCCGCCTTGCGAACCCATTTATCTTTAATAATAATTAGATATTATTACTATTAAAAAGAGATGTTTTGCATTAATTTGTCGACATTTGAAGAAAAAACAGCATATTTTATGTGGAGGAAAAGTTACTTTTCATGGCTTGCTCTCTATTACCAGCCTCACTCCGTTCGGCTGTTAAACACGAGCGCGCCATGAAAAGTATCACTTTTCCTCCATATAAAATAATATACTATTAAATAATGCACTCGAATAAATACCATCATTTCAAATTAAACGTATTTACTTTATTGAAATTATTATTATGATGGACTCACATTTTCAAAGTCTACGTCTATGAACTGTCCTTGCTTTCGTTCAGGCGGGGGCGGGCAATACTACATTTAGTAGTGGGGACGAAGTTTGACAAAAGTTTGTACACGATTCATAAAAATATAAGGAGGCGGGACAATCGTTTTGTTGATATTTTTGCAAGATTTCGGATTTTTATGAATGAGTTGTCGGGTCTCTTTAGGTTAAATGTTTTTGGATAACAGTACCCAACAATATAAAGAACTATCAGTCATGGCCTACTCCGGATAATATAACTTGGAATATAGTACGTTTGAATGAAATTTTCCTCGGCCTCAGTGTAAAACATGAAATATGCAATTAAAACATTGACCTCTAATTTCCAGGCACCCTGTTTGTTGCATCAACAAGCATGCTGCCTTGGCGACGTTTATCATCATCCCTATTTTTGCTCTCTGATTCTTCCGTAATTAAAATTTTAAACAAAAACTTACAACTTGCCCATATATTTTCACCTGAAACAGATGTATGTATATATAATAAAAACGCAGAAAATTTCTATATTTCTTCCAAATTTACTAGATAGGTACTTTATATGTAACAAATAAACTTATTAATTCTTTAATAAAAACAGATATACAATATGGCAGATTGCAAATTGACACCTAACGACAAGTTTTATAATACAAATAAAATAAAACAAATCTTAATAGGTCTATAATAATATATTATATGTGTTGCATCTGCCGATACGCAGAGAAAAACAAAGCATGCTAAATGTGAGGACAAGAGAAAGATAGACTAAGAGTAGATGCATCTGGCATGGCGGCAGTGTTGCCAACGACACGGAAACTTCCGTGTTTTCACGGATTGTTGAAACTAGAACACGGACACGGATTTTATTGGGTTCCGTGCAATGAAAACACGGATTTTTTACAGAAGATTTGGTGTTATTATATTATTTGTGTCATATGTCCATTTTAATATAATTCACTTAATTTTAATCGATATTTCATATAGATATTATTCAATCCTAAAAATAGATGTGCCAATCATCTGGTCTCTTTAGTTTCAAAGATGCGTTGATAAATCGGAATTTCAAAATATTGACGACCACTGACAATTTTGGGCTTTGGGTCAAACGCTCAATGCGAAAGTCATTTCACCATGAGAGCCGGTAGGAGGGGGCAGTTGCCTAAAGTATTAAAATAATGCATAGTATAAAAAAACATTTCAAACTCATTAAAATTTAGAAAAACTATCTACACGTTACTTTTGGTGACCCCCCCTCCCGCTCCCTCCCTCCTGAAATTTGTTCTGCCTGCGCCCATAATTTTAACATATGAATCTAATCAAAACAAAGAAATTGTTTTATCACTAGTACCATTAATGGAAGTCTGCTGGCTTCATAGGTAGTAAAAAAATATATTGTGCTCTATTTAAGCCAGTCAAATCAATGTTAAAAAATGGTAAAGACGGATTCGGCATTGTCTTTGAGTTATCTTAAGTTGATTATTTGTAAAAAGAAGAATTATTTTATGCTGTTTCAAATAAATGGATTAAATAAGAAGACTTTCTCTGCTTCTCATTTTAAGCGTCGTAAGCTGGTAAGCAACTATTAAATTATTTTATCTTAATTACCATCATGAAAAATCCAGAGTGGTGCATCTATGACGTCATATTCTATTTATTTTCTAGTTGAACATTTCAACTCAGTGCCATGCCATCTTTCTTCCAAGAGCTTAACTCTTCGATATGCAAATGATTTTACGTTTACAGTAACCTTTTTTAAGCTACATTTCAGGGACACGGAAAAACACGGAAATTTTGAGGACTCTGTTACGGATTTTTTCTGATTTATGGTTGGCAACACTGCATGGCGGTCTGAATAATCACGGCGCGACGCGGCCTATACCCATGACGCCTCTCATTATTTATTGTTATAATATTATTAGTTTACAAGAAAAAAATATGGGATTTGCTCTATTACCTGGTCAAGACATAGGCGAAACTTTTATAAAGAATAGTATTTTCTCATTTAGGCCTCCCTTTTTTGTCAAATGAATGTTATATTTAAAAAAGACCACTTGTTAATCAAATTTTTGCTCGGCTGAAACCGAGATATCTACGTTCAAAATTATTTTCCGCCTTAAGGGCTAATGCAAATGATTTTGTTTAAATAATTATAAAAAAATACTCCCTACAAAGACCTTTTTGTGCTTTGGACCAAAAAATAACTATGTTTTTCTCTATACAGTGGTATCAATATCTCGATTTTTGATGATAGTGCCCTTTTGCACAGTCTAATTTTGTATTACCTCCGGAATAAGGTTTACCTTATCATGTACTTCCATCCCTGAAAAATTCAGCTTGTGACACCGAAGTGGGAGGCAAAGTCAAAATTAATTTTAATCTACACCTATGAAAAATCTTTCAATATTGTTGTTGTGTTATTGTAAGAAAATATTCAATGTAATTTTCAGGTACCTATGCATGTTTAACTGAACTTGAAATGTACTTTTATACTAAGCGTTATTTTGATATTCCAGGGAAGAAGGGAAGGGGGGGGGGCTGCCGGCGCCCATGTCCGCTCCTGCCTGCGGCGATAAGTCTCAATCGCTGGTAAGGTTTTTCTGATCTAAATTGGGAGACAAGGGTACTGTCATCTGCAAAACTGTAAGCGGGATTATTCGATTCGGTCAGCAGGTCATTAATATAGACGAGGAACAGAGTTGGTGAAAGTATTGCGCCCTAAGGCACGCCCGCTTTAATGGTGGATGTGTCGGAGATGTGTCCATCAACTGTAACGTGCAGAGATCGGTTCTTAAAGAAACTGGCAAGCCAGCTGCAGAGAAAGGCTGCCAGTCCGAAGGACGGCAGTTTGTTGAGCAGTCCGTCATGCCACACTCTGTCGAATGCCTTCGAAATATCCAACACAATCGCTCGAGACTCTCGGTAGTTCTCAATTGCCCTACTCCATATATGAGTGACGTAGGCCAATATATCTCCTGTCGATCTCTCTTTGCGAAAGCCGTATTGATTATCGCTGATTATTCTGTTGTTCTCGAGGTACTTGAGTAGTTAGTTGCTGATTGACTACACGTTCCATGACTTTGGATATTTTTGGAAGCAAGGCAATTTGGCGATAGTTTGAGGGCGTGGTTTTCTTGTCTTTTTTTGGAACAGGTTGCACTCGAGCGACTTTCCAAGAAGATGGGTAAATCCCTTTTCCGTAAGACAGAGAAAAAAGCCTGAAAAAAAACGGGTGTTAGTTCGTTGGCGCAGTTCTTTAACACTATAGCAGGTATTCCGTCCGGTCCTGATGCCTTGTGCGTATCTAGTTCTTTAAGGATTTTACGAATATCACGGCGATGAAACTTGACTTCTGCCATGGTATTGCTGATGTTCGATTGAGAGCCTTGCCTTGGGGGATGTCTAAGGTAGAGTGCAATGAAAACATTTTGGGGAGTATGTTTGTTTTTTCTTTGGCTGTAGTCGCCGTGATGCCACGTTCGTCCGGCAAAGGTGGAAGAGACGTTTTTGTAAAATTATTACTTACTGCCTTTGTTACCGACCAGAAATTCCTGGAGCCACTGTGGCATTGCAAGAGTTTATTCCTGATCCTTTGATTGTGTTTGTTCTTAGTTTCGTCGAACACACGTTTGCATTCGTTTCTCGCTTCGACAAAATAATTGCGATTTTCAGCGGTCTGATTTTGCTGCCAGTACTTGTAGGCTTGGTATTTCCTACCTACAGCTCTTTCATATCTTCTGTCAAACCAGGGCTTTCCTCTTGCCGGTAACTTGATGGAATTTGGGATGTATGCTTCCATTCCTGAGGACATTACTTGCGTAATCTCGCGGCAGCAGACTGACGGATCGTTAGTGCCAAAGACGTCGAGCCATGGAAAATCTAGGTGAACTCGCTCTATGTTCTAGTCCAATATTGGGATATCCGGAACAACAGCGTAAATTTCTATTGGATACAGACGCAAGCAACACCGGCATCGGAGCGGTTTTCTCGCAAGAACAAGCAGGAGAAGAACGAGATATCAATGTAACTTTAAGGTTAAACACAGGGCAGGGAGATTGCATTATAATGCAGATGCTTTATCCAGAAGACCATGCATTGCATTGTAAGGTAAGCATTGCCAAAGAATAGATCAACGAGAAGGAATTACTCCCATTAGGCAAATGAAGTTTAAGGTTGATCAGCAGTGGACCACAGAGCAACTTAAAAAGGATCAGCTGAGCATAGTGAAATAGCACTACTGCTAGAAGCTAAAAAAGAACATCAACCAAGACCAAGCTGGAGAGAGGTTTCAACTAAAGGATTTACTTTTAAAACTCTGTGGGCTCAGTGGGACTCAGTGGTAGTGGAAAATGGACTTCTTAAACGAACCTGGGAAAGTGTCGATGGAACAGTAGTGAAGGCACAGTTACTGGTACCAAGGAGGAAGATATCGGAAGTTCTGGAAGAAGTTCATAATGGAAAGTCTGATGCTCATCTCGGACTGAACAAAACGATTGACAAGACCTGCGACAGATTTTACTGGATCAACTACTACCAGGATGTGAAATCGTGGTGTTGGCAGTGCTCAACCTGTGCCGCAAGTCAAGGACCCAAAACAAGATCTAGGGGGGAAATGAAACAATATAATGTAGGCCTACCGTATCGCCATTGACGAAGCTGGCCCTTTTCAAGAAACAAGTATATTTTAGTGACAATTATCTACTTCACTAAATGGCCTGAAGTATTTGCGATCCCCAATCAAGAAGCTGTTACCATAGCAGAGGTCCTCGTGAATAACCTATTCAGCAGATTTGGTGTTCCGTTAGAGCTGCACTCAGATCAAAGACGCAACTTCGAACCCTAGGGTTTCCAGAATGTCTGTGATTTACTCAAGACTACAGCCTTACACCCACAATCAGACGGCATGGTTGAGAGGTTTAACAAGACCATTCAAGAATATTTGTCAACTCCGTTTACCCTGTGACTTATTATTCGGAGCGCCAGACAACCAGGATATCGAAATTCAAGACTACGCGGACTCCCTTAAGAAAAAGTTACTATACATCCATGAATTAGTCAGAGAAAAGACGGAGAAAGCCAGTGACCGAATGAAGACACGGTATGATCTCGAAGCTAATTCTATAGGATTTCAGATGAACGCCGATAAAGTCTGGTTATATAATCCGCAAAGCAAAGGAAGGCCTTCTTGTCTAAAAGGTTTTAATTTTGATCGTTAGTAGGTATAAAATAAAACAAAATGTTAATATCGACATTATACTAGAAAAAATAAATATTCAGAACAAACATAATAATTTATGCAAGGATAAATTGAACCTTAAATAATAAACAAATTGTTAAGTTCCAGTAGCACAAAAACATCAAACCCTTCTGTTTATAATGTAGGTACAAAGACAATAAATGTAAATGATTTATGATGAAATTATGAGATTAAACATTGCTCAACTCACTCAGCTCGTAACTTACGGTAGATGTATGTACCATGGTATGTAGTGTACCATTGCGATACAAAAAGGACTAGTTTACTCAAGCACCTGAACTACTATAATAGTTATTTATGTACCAAGGGTATTAAGTAGATGTTTATACCCTGAGGGCGACAATGTTACAAACTTTTATGTCATACTAGTTCGTTATTGCATTCACAATATGTAAATAATATAAAAAATACGAATTCAATTCAATTATTTGTGCCCATAAAGTGTACTTTAGGCCCGCACGGGCCATAAAGTGGACTTTATGTCCGCACGGGCATAAAGTAATCCATTATGTAAATGGTATCTAAGGTATAAAAACACTAATGTACTGGTATGACATAAAACAAATAAAACCAAAGGCGCGTTCGGGATGCTCACGCCATTCACTCCGTGCATACCTAAATGCTCCAGCCGTTCGGGTAAAGCTTTTCATGCAAATGGAGCAGCTCTTTCAGCGTTGGACTATTACGGAGTGGGGTAAAAAAAGTTTACTCTAAAAGTTCCACCTCGCAGAAGGAAGATTTTGGAGTTAGCCTGCGTAGTTTGAGAATGGAGCGAGAAGTGTTATTTTCGATTTTCATTTTGTGTCTTGTTTCTTGAGAATTTGAATTTTGCTTGGATCATATGCACAAATTTTGTGGCCATGTGTAGTCCAAGATTATAAAAATATGGAAATAAGTAAATATCCGTATTGTCCCTTTGTAGACGAGGCAGGTAACCTCGTTATATTTGAGGGGTCACAGGTACTACGTGATAAACCATTAATAAAATCGTAATTGAGCAAACATTGTGTCAGAATTCTCTTAAAAAACCTTTTCCTAAAAATTAAAATTGAAAACAGCTGTCTTGAATCCGTCAGTAATTTGTCGTTCCCAGGTCCAACAACTTCGAATCGTTCGACTATACATTTTGACCCCATACGCTCCAAGATCACGTGCACGAAAATCCACTCGTACTCCACTCCAACTCCATTTTAATACCCGAACCCAGCTCCTGTCTCCTCTCTTATAAGCCTACTTGTCAGCTTAACATTTAACGATAACCATAGCCGTATTCCATTCACAACTTTGGATCGATTCAGATCGATCTAACTGAACTTTATTGAACTGATTCGAGTTGTGTCCCCACTACCTAAAAAGTGATCCAGCTCACCTGTAAGTGCATATACTATATATATGTGTAAGTGTAAGTGAACCGAAACCGAAAATGGGCCGGGATCAGTTAGATCGGTTCAGTAGTGCAGGTAAAAGATGGCATATTTATATGTCAATTGTCAATCGGCTTTTTTTTTATTGGTTTCATAATTTAATTTGACCTTGGCTCATTCAACTGAAATATCAGTTCATTTTGAACTTATCTCCAGTCTCAATCGAATACGACTCATATTACAATATAAATCTCATAGTTTTTTTTATCGCTATGATAAGCATTTGAATATCCTTTACACAAATAGAGCACTATGTAAAAATCGACCTTACAATGTGTCTTCTCGTGATGCAATCACTTAGTGGCAAGAGCTCTCGTGGTTGAGAGGTTTAGATGGCTGGGTCTCAACAGGGTTTGACCGTTGCTTTTTTTAAGATTATGTTTCTAAACCGTTTTTTCGTTATTTTGGGTATATCTTGGGTTAGCACCTGGTTAACTTGCTCTTGTTGTGCTCCCGTAGCGAGCGAAGCGAGCGGAGGGCCATGCGAATCGACCAATAGGAGATGTCGATTTTTACATAGTGTTCTATTTGTGTAAAGGATCTTAATGAGGATGCCTATGATACTGTCAGTCCTGGAAAAATGTACCAAATTTAGTACAATCAAACAATCATGCTAAAACCGTAACTTAGATGCAACGTCGATGAGGAGAGGATTGACTTTAAAACAATGGTTTAACCATATACGTAATAGATATATGGGTTTAACAGATGCATTCCGTTTACTATTGGTCGAAACAATTAGGCGGGATTTAGAGCCTTTGTTTACTATTTTGCATTAATATTTGACTTCACACATGGCCCTCCTCTCGCTTTGGGGGCGCAACCCACAAAAACTAACCAAAACTAACCCAAAGTATGACCAAAATGAAGAAAAAAATATTTTGCAAATATAACCTTAAAAAATACACCTTGCCACTGCCGGGAATTAAACTCGAGGCCACTTCCGGTCCAGCCGTCGAAGGACGAACACGTTGGAAACGGATTACAAAATTCGGCACGGGAAGTGGAAGCTGTTTGCTTAGATAACGTGTTCCAATCCTTCGGGGGGTGTCTGGAAAGTCGTGCCGGCTGGACAGTGTAAGGGGTGGGTCGTGTAGTGTGAGGTGATTCCTACTAGGACTTCAGGGAATTTCCGTGCGTGGTAGCGTGGCCTGAGGGCGGTCGGGGGTGTTCCCTACGGGAATTTGAAGTCTCTGACAGAAAGTGGTTATACCTACAGTGTGCGAAGCCTCCTTGCATAGGAACTCAGTTGTGCATTTCATTAGCTTATAGTTGTATAAAGCTCGGGAATCACCAGGGGCACAGGCCCGTCTTTCTGGTCTTTCCCACCGAATACAAGGCCCTTCAAACTGGACTAACGTGTAACGGATGTAGAAGGGTAGCTCTACCGCTCCCTAAGCGCCAGGCGAAGGGTGTGCTGGCAAATTGCCTCGTAGCAGCGCCATTCAACCCTCTGTAAAGAGGGTCTAGCATCATCATCATCATCATAAACTCGAGGCGCCGTATTACAAGCGGAACATCTAACTACGGAGAGCTATAGGCCCTTCATACATCTAACCATTAAACCTGCTGAAAGCAATCCATTTATTAGGTATTCTAAAATAGTAAGCAAACGCTCTAAGTCTCACCCAATTGTTTCGAAAAATTGAATTGTTAGTAAGACTCGATTGTTATACTGCATTTTTAGTTTTTTTTTTCTTGATTTTGGGCATGCCTTGGGTTAGTTTTGTTTGGTTGCGACTCCGAAGCGAGCGGAGTGCCATGCGTGAAGTGAAATATTAGACATTCAGATATTCTAAAATAGTAAACAAACTACACGTGAAGCTTTTCAAGACTTCATCATTACTACGCAAGCGCGAAGCTTCCTGCACGACATTGAAGGGGTGTACGCAGAGCATCTAGCCGCTAGCTGGTGCCGTGCATCTAGTGGGTAGTATGCAGAATTGATCTCTATACATAATCTTTCTGTCGCTGCCGTTTTCCTACGTGAATTAAATTAAAATATTGAAGGCACACATATTACATGCTCTACATCTTTGTAAAACCACGTCTTTGAATATTCTGATAGACGATTCGACATAATTGTTGGTATTATGCCCTCTAGTGGTAAGCCTAGAACGAAAACATAAGCACCAATCTGTTTTACGGCTCCACATATTTCGAATGTAATTTAAATACTTTATCATATTTCTTGGCCACAATGTCGTCTTCAAGTGTATTCATCATATTTTGACAATCAGTTTTATTTGTTGCATACAAAACGTTTCTGAAGAGATCCATTAAATATTTTTTGTCATCTCTCTGAATTTTCTCTCTGAATCTCCACACAGATTGCATTACATGGAAAATACACAAAAGTAATACTATCATCGCTCATCATAATATTAGGAAACCCTTTGCCCCAAAAACCATCTAAGCCGATCAGATTTTTTAATAATCTAAGGCAAAAGAATAATTCTCCTTTGATTGACTTGCATGTAAAACACAATCCAATGGAATTCCTCCAACTTTGGTAACGCCACAGATAAACGTGTTGGTTTGGTCACAAGAACCGCTGGAATCTACAAAAACTATATCTTGGGAGAAATTCATCTTGTGGCAACGTCGCATTATTGGTGTTATTAAAGCTAAGGCTACGACTGACCCACTCTCATCTTCGTGAATAGCTGTTTCTATGCCAAGATCGGCATACGATCACCGATCTCCATATATGGATAAGCACAAAGCGATCCAAATCATAC
>MU182308.1:300969-334370 GCA_016904865.1 Pissodes strobi
CATCAGTGACAATGTCACTGGGGTAATTTGTGTTTGCTACAACTATTTCCAAAATGTAGCGATATTGGGAAAAGGGATAAGCCTTTATTTTAAAACGTATTAGTTTTTTCAATACGAAAGAGAGCTGGAAATGCTCTTTTACCTGTATATTTAGTATATAATGCAAGTTATGCAATTTTTGTTTTATGAAAATGGCCATGTGCTTTCATACATTTTTATGTTGTAGAAATTTTGCGACGCTTTAGGTACAAACTCACAGTTGAAAGGGAGTACGGAAAGAGGACGATTCTAAAGCCAAGTTTATTCTTGGTGAGTTCATCTCATGAGAGGTCTGTTTATAAATTACATAAACATACAAAAAGGACAAGTATTTACGCTATGTATCTGCCGATGAGCTGCACTAATACTGATAAATATTGTTCTATAAACGATCGTCATAATTTTTTTAAGAACACACGATTGTGTATTCTAAACTAACTCAAGCTAACCTGTACTAATCGAAACTACCCTAACTTAACAAAATCGAGTATGACTTTTACGTCGCTGATAATAAGATTGGTCTTCAACACTAACACCACACTTTTTAAAAATAGAAAATAATAATAATGTTTAATTGTTCTAATTTTTGTTTTGTAAGGGAACATGTTACTGTGCGTACATTAGATTTCAATCTTCAAAACATTGATGATGTAGAAATATCAGGTTGGAAGAAAATAAAAGCCAGTGGAGGAAATGTACCATATCAGACAGTTTTTGACAGCAAATAAATATAATAGAAAATTAGAAGAACTCTTTTAAACACATCCATGAAATGATAAATAAGACCTGGAATCAAGTAAAATTAATCTAAGCTTCAGACATTTGTCATCGACTTAAATGGATATGAAGGAAGACCACGATTTCAGTGAACGCACTGATAGTGCAGAAAGACTGCCTCAAAAACTTTTAGTAATCATTACTTTGTTTTTCTAAATCAGATTTACAGTTTGCAAAATGTATAGTGTGATCCAGATAAATCATTAAATGAAACCATCTATTATTTTTGAAATTAGAAAAAAAATCTTCAGACAAGAGTTGTTTGATTTCATCTGCTTATACACATGCTCTTTTATTTCAATATATACATAGTGTTTGAAAACAGCAGGACACATGCCAACATTGCTTTTTCTTAAATATACCACATTTTTAATGATTTTGAATTTTCACTTCAATTTTACATATTTTTTGTATAATATATCATGTATCAAAACTTTTGGGTTTTCAAAATGGTTAAGACAATTTTAATACTACGAAATACTATTGAGTTAATTATGGAGATAAAGGTTTATTTTTCAAATGTCATAACATTGACATTTGAAAAATAAACCTTTATCTCTAGGTATCTAAATACGTAAGCGAATATGTAGCAAGAATCATAGTATTTCCTAATACTAAATCCTACAGTATTTCGAAAACTGCCAAGACTTGATACATGATATATTATCAAAAAAAAATATGCAGAACTTAGTAGAAAATTCAAAATTTTGTGGTACATTACAGTTAAAAAATAAAGTTGGCATGTTCCCTGTTTTTTTGAAACACCCTGTATATATAAAAATAAAAACATGTGTAGACGCAGATGAAATCAAACTTCTGTTCTGCTTTTTTTTCTCTAATTTCAAAAAAAAAATAGGCATAAAGAGTTATCTGGATTTGGAGTTTTTCCTGAATAAAATATTTTATATCTGTTTTTCTACGACTGCTATGAAAAGTGTCTAAAAACGCACGTCAAACAGGATCCGAAAATGACTAATTTCACATGATGTATGATACTACTGTGTGAAATTTTTTCACATAATAGGTTGGGTCTGGTTTGGCCAAAATGATGGATACACAGCACGAATGTCACAAAAATTTGAATCAAGTAGGTCGTGATTTTCGGTTGCCTGATTACACTTATTTTAATTTCAACCTGTCAACACTTATTTTAGTTTCAACCCGTCAAAAGTATTGTTAGAAAAAATGATCTTTTGCTGTGTAAAAATGGAGAGTGATAGTGAATTTGAATGTACACCGCCAGAAATAAAAGAGAAAGCTACAAGCGTCTCGCTAAATCTTTTGCCGGAAACTTCAAGATACAGGTACGAGACCACATACCAAAAATTTCAGGGGTGGAAAGCAAGAAACAATGTTAAGCCCTCTTCAGAAAATGTACTGCTAGTATATTTTGAAGAACTATCGAGCAAATATAAAACATCCACGTTGTGGTCGATATTTTCCATGCTAAAAGCTACCATAAAAATAAAGCACAATATTAATATTACCGAATATATGAAACTAAAAATATACACCAAAGAAGTCCAAAATTCTAACGGAGGAGGATTTTTCACAATTTTGAATACAGCATCGGATCAGCAATACCTGCTAATAAAAGTACGTACTGAAAGTAAACTTTACAGTACAAAAAATGTTCTCACCCATAAACTTGCTAAAAGTTTTTAATTAACACATTTAATTTTTTAGGCTGCAGTTGCTGGTCTGGCAGGAGCTTGTAGACGTGACGAATTACATAAATTATCAGTCAATAACATGGAAGATTTAAATTCGGCTATGTTGATCAAATTAACAAGTACAAAAAATAATATGCCCCGATCATTTACTCTAACTGGAAACTTCTACAATATATGTGAAAGGTATGCCAATCTCAGACCCACTAATGTACCCGAAAACAGATTTTCCTTAAATTATCAAAATGGAAAATGCACTAGGCAAGTTGTAGGCATTAATAAGTTTGGTCGCATGGCTACAGAAATAGCCAGTTTTTTGAAACTGCCTAATCCGAGCGAATATACAGGCCATTGTTTTCGGCGCTCATCGGCAACAATACTTGTTAATGCTGGTGAGGATTTACTTGCACTTAAACGCCATGGGGGATGGCGTTCTAGTGGAGTGGCAGAAGGATACGTAGACGATTCAATTGCAAATAAACTAAAAATTGCAAAGAAATTTGAGAAATCTGTAACCCAAGCTTCGACGTCCTTATCACAACATGAAATACAAGAATCAGAAACTTCCCCGCCGGCACCGGTTCCTTCATGTTCACGAAACATAACCGAAAATATAACAACATACACGAATTCGATTGAAAGACAAAATATACCAGCACACAGTTTCCAAAACTGCACAAATATAACCATTAACTATAACTTTAAATAGAGCTATGTAACTTTATATTTTGTTTTATTAATGTAAAGATAATTTGTTATTTAAATAATAATTATAACACTTTATTGTAACTGAATAAATTATTTGATGTATTTAATTGTTTAAATCCAGCCTAATTATGAATTGTAATTTTATTGCTAAAGTTAACATCTTGCAATTTTCGTAATATATATCAACAACGTCTCTTCGGCTTATACTAAAACTAATACTAAAATTTAACTGTTCCTTGGACTTTAGTAGTTTAATATTATACCATAACAAGTAACACACTACATACTGTCTGTCTAGAGTTTCGAGCTATTACTAAAGTCATAGGAAGTACTGAATTTTAAATAATATTTTGTGGTGTAATAGGGTCAACTTATATTCTTTTGTAATTTTTTATTTGTTAATAGAATACATACTAAACCTATATATCTTGACGGAGGCTACTACCCTTAAAATCCTTAACTTAAAACATGATTTTTTAAGTAAAAAGTAGTGTTCTCTGTTACTACAACCATGAACAGTGTAGTTTTTAAACATTTGTTCGTTTTACTAATAATAATAAAGGTAACTTATTCCGTAAACTTTAGTAACATGATACATACCGTAAGACATTACTTATATTACTAACTTATTTTTTTAAAAAGATTGTTTTACTAAAGTTATAGGAACAAACATATTATTTAAAATTATCTATTTTGTGATATATTATTAGATACACATATGCCTATGTCTTTTGTAGAGATACCTTAAACTTTAGTAATATGGTTTGCTCAAAGTAGGGTTTTAACATTAATATGCTTTCTATTCAACCGCCACTAATCTTACTACAATATAAGTAAAAATATTTTTTATTACATTTTATATTGTCATATGAAAAGATTATTAAATAATAATATTATGAGTTTGAACCATAATTTTACTCACGAATTCTAGAAGGCTGTGGCAGCAACTATTACTCGTAAGCAAACTGTCAGAACAATAATTCATGCAAAAGGTTGTCACAAATTTCTATATTTACAATGGACAATATTTACAAAAAGTATTGCTTGTGTAAATTTTGCGAAAGTGTCGAAGAAATAGATAAACAACACAGTAACTTGCCACTTTTAAAATATTTAGTAAAGAACGCTGGTATAGATCTATTGGAAAATATCCTGTTTAAAAAGATACAAGAAATTCTTGTTTTTATTCAACCATCGTTAAACCGCGTGAGGAATACAAAAAGAAATAAAATAGTATTCAAGTACTATTTATACGTTCTTAAACATCGAAATTTTATGGTCAGTACTAGCGAAGTTCCGAGTCCTACTTATTCGCCTATGAAACGAGAAGATGTGTTCCAAGAATACCATGAAATACTAAATGTTTTATTAAAAACACAATAAGGAATATGTCTGTTGTTTTTTAATTATTTGTTGAATTTATTTAATAAAATTCCTTATTTAGAAAACGATGCAATAAGTGTGCTTTTTTTAAAATAATTCATAAACAATTCGTTAATGTCAACCTCGTTAGTGTCAACCAGTCAAAAATATTTTATTTTCTGTCATTTACTTTTGACATAAGCGTGTGAAAACTTTTCACACGGCGTATGAAAAATTTTCACACAGTCCTGTCAAAAGTTAAAAAATTAAAAGTAAAAAAAATCGCATATTAATCCTTATTTTCTGCAGTCGTAGAAAAAGTATCGTGTGCAACACGTTTGAAACTGACTCTTTGCACACTCGTACGACTTGTAGCACTCGCCTACGGCTCGTGCACAAACCTCATACTCGTGTGCAAAGAGTCTTTTTCAAAACTTGTTGCACAATATACTATTTCAGTCATGTCTGAATATTTCACACATTTTTTAATTTTCAAAATTTTCATATTTTTACAATTTTAGTATGCAATGTTGATTTGAAAAATAAAAAATTTAAAAGGTTTTCAATAAAATTAAAATCAAAATATTATGCTAATACGATTATTGCGTTATGCCATTTTTTACTTTGTATATCCCATAATAATCAAATCCTTTTCTATGAAAATACTTAATAAATAAATTATCTCATTACTACTAAATGTAATATTCATGCTGCAATCTATTGAAGAAGCCCCAAATAATAGTATTTAGTTTCAAGATGGCCTCAATCATCAACTGCCTTCCAAGACAACTGCCCTCTTACAAGAAGGAAATCCACCAGGAATGTGCCCTGGTGGAGTGAGAAATTGCGAAGCTAATAGGGCAGGTCAGAAAAGAAAAAGCCAAAAGAAATGGTCAGTGGGAGATATATAGAACTACACTGACCAGGTTTAACAAAGAGCTGAGGGGAACCAAGAGAAGGTCGTGGAGGCAGTACTGTGAGGAGATAGAGAGTACTCAAGAATGTGCTAGACTCCAAAGAATTCTCTCAAGAGGCCCCCCAAACCCTAATAAACTCGTTAAATAATGATCTTGGCGAATATACCAATAGGGGAGGGGAAACGGTCAAGGAACTCCTAAGGGTTCACTTTCCCGGCTCACAGATAGTAGATCATGCTCAAGGGGGGTGGACTGAGCCAGAACCTCGAAGGGCGTCCAGGGAAGAATGGCAGACCTCGAAGGAAGTGATTAACTATCAGAAAATCGAGTGGGCAATAAACACATTCGAACCATACAAATTCCCGGCAATGGACGGTATTTACCCTATAATGTTACAGAAAGGAACTGAACTAATGTACAGGATACTCTGTAGCATTCTAAGAAGCAGCCTAGCTTTTGGATATATACCAAAAGCCTGGAGACACATTAGGGTAACGTTTATACCGAAACCTGGGAAAACAGGACATGATACGGCAAAGTCCACAAGACCCATAAGTCTTATGTCCTTTGAACTTAAGACACTTGAAAAACTTGTGGATAGGCATATTAGGGACGGTGTATTGGTAAACAGAGCACTGCACCCCGACCAGTATGCCTACCAGACAGGTAAGTCAACAAAAACAGCACTCCACCAGCTGGTCAAGAGGGTGGAGGGTACACTGGAAAACAGGTGATGCTGGCCGTCTTCCTGGATGTGGAGGGGGCGTTTGACAACACCGCCTTCGACTCAATAACCAGATCCCTCGGGCAAAGAGGAGTTGAGGGCACTTGCTGTCGGTGGATTAACTCCTTGCTGAGGGGAAGGTTGGTAGAAGCAACCGTCGCTGGGAGCGCGCTGGTCGCTCGGGTGCATCGAGGGTGTCCGCAGAGCGAGGTGCTGTCTCCGCTCCTGTGGAACCTGGTGGCGGACGGCCTACTCAGGGCGCTCACGGATGGGGGACACTGTGTACTCGGATATGCTGATGACATGTCATCATCACCTGAGGCAAATTTAACGCAACGATTGAGAGCAGATGCAAAATGCTCTGAACCGGACTACAAGATGGGTAGATCAGGACGGTTTAAATATCAGTCCCAACAAATCTAACATCGTAGCTTTTACTCGAACGCACAAGGTGGGGAATCTAGGACCACTTAGCCTGAGAGGACAAAACATACAGAACTCGAACGAGGAAAGTATGTAGGGGTAACATTGGACTCGAGACCTTACCTGGAACCAACATCTAGAAAATATTACCAAAAAAACGGTGGCATGACTCATGATTACCAGACGCTTACACGGGAAACAATGGGGATTAAGACCAGACATGATGTATTGGACATACAAAATGGTGGTAAAACCTATCCTAACATACGCCTCTCTGGTGTGATGGCCCAAGACACAACATTGAGGTGCGATTTCACAACTGGGCAAGATACAAACACTTGCCTGTCTAGGAATGATGGGGGCAATGCGGACCACCCCAACTGCGGCCATGGAGACCCTCCTGGACCTCCTGCCTCTACACTTTGTGATAAGGGGGGAGGCCAGGTTGGGGGCACATAGACTGCAGCAAACAATCACCGTTACTAGAAGGACGGGACACATGACAATCGCTGATCTTGTGGGGGAAGATGTTTTAAACATGAAAACGGACCACATGCAAAAGCGATACTGTCTCAATAGATCATTCGAGGTGAACTTTCCAAGTAGAACTGAATGGGAAAATGGACTAACGGCTATCAGAAGGCAGGACCAAACCTGGTTCACAGACGGGTCAAAAACTGCAACTGGTACTGGATGAGGAGTCTATTCTGCTAGTCAAGGTCAGAGTAAATACTATGCACTGGGTATGTATGCTTCTGTTTTCCAAGCAGAGGTATACGCCATACTTCAGTGCGCCATAGAGAATAATAGGAGGACCACAAACAATCGGCGGATCCTAATATTGTCGGACAGTCAAGCGGCACTAAGAGCTCTACTGAGCCAAGAAGTGTCATCAAGACTGGTGTGGGAATGCCTTGAAGAACTACAAACCCTGGCAGATCGGAATATGGTAAGACTAATCTGGGTGCCAGGACACAGAGGGATCGAAGGCAATGAGAAAGCTGATGAACTCGCCAGGAGAGGATCAGAAACAAGACTAATCGGCCCAGAATCGGCCCTGGGAATACCAAAAAGTATGACCCAGGGCCACATCAAAGACTGGGTTCGAGAAGAACATCGACGTCACTGGGCAGAAATCCCCAGGAAAAACCATGGAAAGGAATTTATTGGCCTACCATGTCAAAAAAGGACCGGAAAACTGCTACGTATGAGCAGAGACCGGTTACGAATCATAACCGGTCTTTTGACCGGTCATGCACCCCTAAAGGTACACCTGAACGATGGGTCTGTATAACGGAGACCTTAACTGCAGACTAAGCAATAAGGAACCGGAATCAGCCAGACACATCCTGATCAACTGCGAGGCACTGGATCGCAGGAGACTCAGCATCTTTGGGCAACCAAATATAGACCCAGAGATACTAATAAAACACCCAGTAAAAGACCAGTACGACTCATACAAGACACAAAAATACTGGAGTGGCTATCTTAAAACGACATAGGCTCAGCACAATAAGCCTGTACAGGCTGCGGTGCTATATGGCGACGTACGTCGGACAGGCCTAGGAAAAAAAGATAAAAAAAAAGATGGCCACCTGTTAACGTGCGAGTTTTTATGATTTTTTTTTATCTAAATAAATACTTTAATTTGCCAAACCAATGGAGGCAGTTTTAAATGTTACCGTTATTGAGTAAAACAGCGCATGCAGCGTTATTGTAGGTCCTTGTAAAAAAATATGGCATTTATTTTATCCATAACCCATAGCCATTGTGGCTATAAAGCCTGTTACGTATGTATCCTAGAAGATACACTACCAAATTTTACATAAATATAAACTACTGTTATTATGCACCCTGCTGCTCACCTTATCAAAAGTAATAGCTATACATTTTACGTTTTTCTAACTGCTAAATTTTTTTTTTTAATCATTAGCGGAATTATATTTCTTTTTTCAGGAAATAAACCAAGAAAATAGCAATGTCATCTAAAGATAAGATAATGACCATTCTACCACCTCCAATGTCCAATCAAAACGACTCGAGAGACAATAAAAAACAACAAGGATTTAATCCAGTTAACTGTTGAAAATGCAAATTCATATTCAGTTTAACAGACGGAAAATCAATAAATTTTTGGGCTGGTGAAATTAAAGAATTTGTTGAAAATTCGACATCGTTGTATTTGTGCCACCCGGTACAATTATTCAGTCTGCTTCGATATTGCAATAGTCAGCAAACTGATTAGTAGCAACGACGACGGAGAAAAAGCGAAGAAGGCAGTTACGAATCGGGATAGACAATGATACAATAATATCAAAACCGACTATAGAGCTACTTACTAGATAACAGTTTTAGCAAAAATGATCGATTTGCCGAAGAAGTAAAAATGGCAATAATGTCTTATTTATTTATTTATTTATTTATTAAGCACTTTACAGGTTTACATTTACATGGTAAACAACCCAATTACAAAGTACTATATAAAATATATTCCAATAATAGATTACATATACAAAACTAAGTATTATACATGCCCACATCAAACAGCCCAACCACTACAGATCTAACAAGGGAGATGTTCCTCTGCCAATAAAAAGATCTCCCTTCCCACATCCTTGCAACTACTAAGTAATTAAAGAAAAGCATCCAAACAAAATGAAAGAAAACTCCACCAGAGCTAGAAAAACACATTAGTCAGTTTCCTTTTAAAGGAACCATAAGACTCACAAAATAAGTCTACTTTAGTTTGTAGATCATTATAGGAATTACAAAGCCTATAGAGAGGTGAATTCAATTGTCTGTTGTTAGTCGCTAATAATGGCAGATAAAAAGTTAATAAATTTCGAGTGTTATGTGTTGGTATTGTGAAATTAATTCTACTTAAAAAATTTGAGTTATCTGTTCGACCCTGTATTATATTATAGAGATAAATTAAGTCAATTATTTTCCTTCTCTCATCCAATCTTTGAAAATTATACTTTTTACATAGCCAGGTAACCGAAACAAACGGATCGTAAGTTTTAATTTCCTTATAATACATGACCCGGACAATCTTATTTTGAACCCGCTCAATCATATACTTGTAACACTGGTAGCCTGGGTTCCAAATCACACTACTGTATTCTAAAATACTACGAACCAAAGCTATGTAAAGCTGTTTAATGCAATATGGTTCAGAAAATTCTCTGGTATTTCTTATTATGAAGCCATACATTTGCATTGCTCTATTTACTATATTATTTATATGGGAGTTAAAATTAAATTGTGAGTCAAATGTAACTCACAAATCTTTCACCTCTATCAGCCTGGTCAATTCATGCCCACACATTAAATAGTTGAACCTTATGGGTTCCTTCTTAAGTGAATAGGTGATTACAGCACATTTAGAAATATTGAAATGAAGTTTGTTTTCTTTTGACCATTTCACTATACTGTCAATATCTATTTGCAATTTGAAGCAATCATCCACTGTATTTATTTGATGATAAATCTTAAGGTCATCAGCGTATAGTAAATATGTCGCATTCTCAATTACAGAAGTTATATTATTTATGTACAGTAAAAACAATAATGGGCCCAGGCTGGATCCTTGAGGTACACCTGAGGTGGGTGAGAATGACGGCGAAGAATGTCCCTTAATAACAACTCTTTGCTCTCTGTTTTTTAAGTATGATAGTATTAGTAATGCGAAATTTTCATGAAATCCAAATTCATGTTGTAATTTTAAGAGCAAAATCTTATGTGAGATCACATCGAAAGCTTTAGTGAAATCTGTGTAAATTGAGTCTAATTGACTTTTTTTATTTAAAGCTTCCGATATGTCTTGAGTTATATTAATTAGGTTAGATGTTGTTGATCTTTTACTCATAAAACCATGCTGGTGAATGGACACCATATTCTGAACAGAGCAGTAAATATTTTTGTAAATAATGTGTTCAAAAATTTTAGCTGGAACAGACAAAATTGCTATGGGTCGATATTTGTGATAATAGATTTATCCCCTTTTTTGTGGATTGGACATATTTTAACTTTTTTTCCATTCTGATGGAAACGTTGATGTTTTTAAACTTAAGTTAAAAATAATTCGAAGAGGGTATCTGAAAATATCTATACAGCCTTTTAGAAGGTAGGGCGGTAGATTATCTGGACCTATAGCTTTGTTAACTTTTATGTTTTTTACCGCTTCTAAGATATCCTCATCAGAAACATGGTTCAATGATATTTGTGCATAGTTAATGGGAGAATTAAATGTACCAATATTTTCGTCATCACTCTCATACACACTATTGAAATATTGAGCAAATGCATTACATATATCCCTTTCTTTACTAAAAGTTCTGTCTTCAAAAGACATTCTGCTTGGGATGTGAACAATACCTCTTTTATTATTTATATAAGACCAAAATGCCCTGACATCAACACCAATTTCACTTTGAATTTTTATTATATAGTTTTTGTGCGCTATACCTATATCCCTTTTAATTTTTGATCGTAAACTAGAAAAATTTGTCTTAACAATTAAATTCCCTGTTTGCTTAAATTTATATCTTAATTTTTCTTTTTGTTTTAAATCTTTTATAATCGAACTGTTAAACCAAACAGGATATCTTTTTTTCTTTTTAGTTTTAGGCACGCATATCTCAAAAATTTCATTAAGCCTATTATAGAAAGACTCCACAGCAGTATCAACATTTGTATGTTCTTCTAGATAATGCCAATCTGTATTCATTAAATATGCATAAAGAGCCATAAAATCGGCTTTTCTGAAGTTGAAACTGTTTCGTTGGGTTGATATTTCATGGCATCTTGGTTTATGATTAAGGGGCATAGTAATCTGCAAGGTAGGATGATACTTGTCTTCCTTAACAAAACAAAAATCACTTGTGTTCAATGGTCTGACAATAAGCCATATATTCGCACATATGCCTCTTTGAAACAAGTAACTACCATTGAATGGTACGATAAAAAAAAATAAAGGAAAAGCTGATATACCTTGTTCGTATATTGTAAAACAGTATAATGCCCACAAGGTCGGCATTGACCTTATGGATATACTGGTAGCTTTTATGAAATTCCATTAAAAGCTCGACAATAGTACTTATCGATATTCGCCCAAATGTTTGATTTGTGTCTGAATAATGTCTAGTAACTTATTATTATTATTGTAGTATGGTCGTGAACGCAATTGTTGCTTCTAGAACATATGAAACCACAAAAGACGAGTTTGAAAGAATTTAGATAAGTAAGAAAATAAACGAGCCGTTGTTTATATGCACCAAAAAAAGTGGATAATTTTCCAAAATATACAACCAAAGATCGTTGTCGATTGTGGAGAGATTATTTTTGAACCGAAATTGTTCACGAATGTAATGAATAAAAACGCTTTTACTAGTACTGCAGTATCGTTGTATTGTATTTCTTATTTGTAATTTATATTAATATAATGTCTAAAGGTATTCTCTACAATTTTTCTGTTTAAAATATTCGCTTTTAAGCATATTTGTGTGTTTTCATTTCGAAATAAATCTGTATTTTTTATTTTGTGCGTTTTTCCAAATTAGCGATGTATCCTATGGGATACATACAAAATCTGCATAGTTTTTACTGTATTTTGACATTTTTCACTAGAAATGGCTTTTTGAGATCCAAATTGAAATTAAAATATAATCTGATTTCAAAAAACAATAGCACATTTAAGTTTTGCCAAAAGGAATAAATAGAATAATCCGAGGGATAACCCATATAGAAAATATATTAAAAAAAAAAACATTAGTGAAAAATTATTTTAATACCCTGAATCTTTGAAATCGAGCTGGTTTCGGCGTGTGCATATGAAGAATTGTTTAAATTGTGATCTACTTTATCTTCATGATTTAATAAGGAATATCTATTTTCTGGGACATT
Source organism: Pissodes strobi (assembly GCA_016904865.1). Taxonomy (NCBI): domain Eukaryota; kingdom Metazoa; phylum Arthropoda; class Insecta; order Coleoptera; family Curculionidae; genus Pissodes; species Pissodes strobi. Next base: position 313,494 of record MU182308.1, read on the forward strand.
CAGCGAAAAGATGTTAAGACCTGTTATTTATCAACAGATTCAGAAGTTTTCTTGTTATACGCAAACATGTTGCAATGTACGGATTTGAGACATAACTTACTTTTAACTTGACAGTACTCAGATATCATGCCATTTGAACTATGAAATGAAATAATGATACTGGAAGTATATTGTACTCACTTTTAATAACTGCAGTTCTCGCCTCTGCTCTAAGATAAAAAACCTTAGTTCGTGGAATTCATGATGATACTCGTTCATTGTCTGTTCTTGTTTCTGAATAAGTGCCCTTAATTCTTTTATGCAATTGTGATCTTTCTGTTCATCTTTCGGTATCACTAGGGCACAACCCTAAAATCGGATATATATTAGGCATGTATATATGCTAAATATTACTAAATACTGCATATAATATATCACATTTATTTTATTTTATTATAATTGCTTACACTACACGCAATATTATAGAGTGTCAGGGCGCCGACTGACAGTACAGACGATCGCGAGCCTGAGAAAAACAGATATTTCTGCTGTATTATGCGGGAGAGTGTATCATTATTATTGTGCGTCTTAGAGATTGGATCGAAAAAGTCAAACTGCTGGACAAAACTCGACCAATGTGCAAGGAATGCAAACAAAGTGGTGACCTTCCCAAACCAGAGAAGGACATCGAAATCACGTATTTAAAGCTTCTTAAAGAAAAGAATGTTTATTTGGGGAAAAAGGTAGAAAATTTCGAAAACTCTGACCAATCGAACAAAAAAAGCCGGCCAGGAACACCGCGAAATTAGATGCGAAAGCGAAAAAAGAAGAAGCAGAGACTGGCCCCAAGCAAAATAGCTCAGCGCCGATGAAGGAGCCACAAGAACAAGCCAAAATGCCTGCAAGCCGTCTTAACAGAAAGAAAGAAGTGAATGATAATAACCTTGTCTTGAACAAGGACTGCAAGGACAAGGAAGTTGATCAAAAACAATCGGAAAATGGAAACGGAGAATGGAAATTAGTACAGAATAAAAGGAGAAAAATGGATCCCAGAATGAGGCCGATCTCAATCGAGGTTAAGAAAGAAAAGTGACTGAGCATTGGCTCACGAAAGAAGAATTGGAGGTGCTAAATCGGAACAAGCTAAATGTAGGAAGTTATTTTGCTAGAAAAGACCATAGAAGAGGAGGGACTGCAATATTTTATAAGAATTCCTTGACTGTGCGACCTCTAGATAATATTGCAGGGTCAATTCATTATTTATAAATAAATATAACCTTTATGTAATATCATTTTATAGACCTCCAAATGGTTCCTTTTATTCTTTTATGGAAATACTTGAACAGGTACTTGTAAATATAGATTTAACGAAAAAAGTTGTTCTTGCTGGCGACTTCAATGTACACTTTGGTACTGCTGATAGAGAGTGCACACTGCTTTGTGGTGTTTTAGGGAGTTATGGCTTTGCTATGACGTACTGTGATGGCACAAGGAGGGTGCATGTTTAAATAATATCTTTATTAATCTTGACACACATTTTCTAGCTTCAACCACAGATTTACATCTGTCGGATCATCAGTGTCAAAGAATAGAATTTGATTTGGATGTTTTAGCGGAGGGTGTAGTGCGTAGCAGGAGGGTTCGTAGGTTTATCACTCAGTTAGGACTGCATAGGTTCTACAGCTCCGTGGAGGGTATAAACTGGGACTTTATTTTGCTCAGTGATGACCTAAATGTTGAGGAGAGATTTGATGTATTCTGGGTGAGATTGAGGGTGCCTTTCTGCGATCGTTTCCAGAAAAAACTTATGTTGTAAGATCTGATCAATCTAATATCACCTGGTTTGACAATGATCTTAGAGAAATGCGCGAACATTTAAAATTTCTTAGTGAAGCATAGAATCAATATAAAAATGAAGCAAACAAGGCTGAGTTAAACAATTATCGTCTTAAATAAAACATGAAAAGCTAAAATTAGGGCTAATGATAACCTTGTAAACAATTCCAAAAACCCTATAAAACTATGTGGAACATAATAAATGAAAAAAGAGGTAAATGATCAAAAGCCATATTGGAAGATTCGGTAGGTATCTCGACTGACGAATTTAATAACTATTTTTCAGAAATAGCTCAAAACCTCTCCAATAGTATAGAGCCTAGTCATAAGGATCCGCTTACATTTTTAAATGCCTTAAACTTAAAAAATAAGAGTTAATCACTTTTAATGAAGTGAGTTATAATGAAGTTAGGGACATTATTTCTGATTAAAAAAATAAGAACAGTACTGATATTACGGGATTAAACATTAAAGTAATAAAAACAATAAAAAATATTATAATAATTCCATTTACACAACTAATTAACCAATGTATAAATGCTACTGTTTTTCCAGATAAATTAAAAGAAGCTTTAGTAATACCTGTATTCAAAAAGGGTGTTCCTCAGAGTACTGAAAATTATAGGCCAATTTCCCTATTGACTATATTCTCAAAGATATTTGAAAAGTGCATGGCAATAAAAACGACCGAGTATTTTGAATCAAACAAACTCTTCACTAACTGTCAATTTGGATTCCGTAAAAACTGTGTCTGCCATAGCATCCTCCTGAACAAACTTATGTATTATAACTTTCATCCAAAGGGTTTTAAGCTTGTCAAGTCTTATTTGAGTAACCGCACCCAAATTGTGAAGGTAGCTGGTGGGGTGTCAGCAAGAAGGAGTATTACTGTAGGAGTGCTGCAGGGCTCCATTCTTGGTCCTCTACTCTTTCTAATACCTATAAATGACCTACCCCTTAGCGATCAGACTTCAGATTTTACTCTTTTTGGTGACGACACAACAGTTACTGTGCGGGATGACTCACTTGATAGTACTCAGGAGATGTTGCGGCGGGCACGGCGAATGACAAGTGAGTGGTTTGCATCAAACAGGTTGCTTTTGAACAGGAAGAAGACGCGAACAGTGGTTTTCTACTTGAAGGATACTGATGAGGTGAATGGGCATATTGACAGAGTGAAATTACTGGGGCTTGGCTGGATCCAGGGCTCAACTGGTATTCCCACATTGAAAGTGTATGCAGCCGAATGAGGAGTGGCGTATTTGCATTGCGGGGTTTGGCGAGAAATGTATCTAACAAAAGTCTACGAACAGTTTATTTTGCCCTTGTCCACTCTGTAATACAGAGTGACGACTACTGGGACGCCTTTACCGATTTGGGTATATTGACTTTTCCCTCGTGTTATATGCTTGAAAATCTTCTGTACATAAAGAATAATCCTGCTAAGGACCAGTCATATAGCAATATACATGAATATGATACCCGGAATAAGAACGACTGTGTTGTACAATACTGTCGACTTAAACGTAGTCAAAAAGGCCCTGGGTATCTGGCAGTAAAATTTTATAACAGGCTGCCAGGGGGTACTAGGGAGTTGCCGGTAAAGCAATTTAAAAAGGCCTGTAAAGATCTTTTATTTAAAAAAGCAGTATATAGCTTGAATGAGTTCCTGAATTGTGATCTGAATGTCGTGTAGTTTTTTTTTCTTTTCACTGTTTGTAATATGTTCAATGATATTGTTATTTGCAAATTTTATTTTAATGTGTTTATTGATAGTCATTTTAAGTAACATTGCATTCTATGTTCTATGTTTTATACTTATTGACCTATGTATTTGTATAATAGACGAAGGCAATTATTTCGAAAATAGTATTTACGTTCTTAAATAAATCAGATTCGTTTTTCTTATAGAAGTTTTTTAAGAAAAACAAAACCTAGTAATAATGGCAAACAATTTTTGGAGGTGCTGGCATTTATATTACATTAATGTAAAGTTCTTTTTCGGAAGACTATAAAGACTATACGAATGCCTGATTTCCAATTAGGTCCAGAAAGGTACCACTTCTGACCGGTTGCGACGTTTCAAGTCTCAGAACATTAGACAGGCGGTCAAGTACACTCTCTAGCACACAGTCTACTTAAAAAAAAACAAGCCTCTATTGAATCATTGTTATAAATCAGCGGTAAGATGCTAAATCACATTAGTGTTCTGCAAACTATGCTGCTAAAACATTCAAAAATCTTAAGAAACATTTTTAAAATTGATTTTGAACGTATTGGCACTTCTGCGCAAGTAATAAGCACAAGCAAAGTCCATTTTATACTTGATAGCACTATTTAATAAATACATGGTGTTTCTCGGTCTAAGCTTTGCACTTTGAACTTTTATTTGTATAATAATAAAAGTGCAAAAGCAAAGCTCTTTATTCAGAAGACCATACATTCTATAAATCAATTTGAACACAACTTGTGCTAACCACATTTTATTTGAAGTTAAAATTCGTGTTTTAACGATTTTTTTCCTTGCAAAATCTTGAACTTAAACTTTAACCCGGGGGCAGTTTGGCGCTGCTACGAGACAATTTGTCAGTACACCCACCGCCCGACCTTAGCTAGAGCTACGGCGACCCTCGTAGATAGGTTATACCCTTGTTGGATGGCAGTCCTATTCGGTAGAGCCTGCAGTATGGCGAGTATATACTCCTGGGAACTTTCACACTTCTCCTAAAACTTCTGAACGGCACAGTTAAAAATGGTCCCAATGAAACATCCGGTTCCCCCCGGCCTGCGCAGAGTACATCTACCGGATGTTTTCTGGCCTGACTACCGGTGTGAATGGGTATTTCTACTGGCTAGAAGTATGACAAAACTACGAAGTGGTACAGACGACGCTGGATAGGACGTTCAATTCTTACCAAACGATCCCTGTACGATTGCCACGTGTCACCCAATATGCCGCCCAAGGAGCCGCGACCCGACACGTGTTGCCTCGACCGAGAACCAAGAGAAAGTCCTTTGTAAAATCTTAGTATGTACACACTAAATTTGAAATACATATTTTAAATCATTAATTCATGATATATTTTCGATTCTACTATTCTACATTCTACAGTTGATAGCGAAAATGTCTATATGTATAAATATTCAGCCAGAATTTCTGATGATGAAAAACGAGGAAATATTGCCATATATTTCACGAAATAAGACTTCTTTCCGATCGATGGGGACCTTACTTGTCAATTATTTAAAGCTCCTGTAACTCAATTGCTATGAAATAGGTAAGGAAACAAATTCGAAAACGATAACAAAATGCATTCCATGTTTAAACGCCAAGGCCTTTCATTCACTGATGTAACTAAAACCTTAGTTCCCTATCAGAGGACGAAGCATCTGAATTCATTTTTTAAAATTATAAATTCGGTGGAAAAGTGGACGATTATGATGTGCTTACCTGTTCACATAGGACCGGCCTTTTAGGATTGTGGTCACATTCTGCCAGGTGGGCAGCTAATGCATCTAGATTCAGTACTCGAGTGCATCCATACTGTGCGTTGTCGCAATTTATCGTCAGTCTAAAAAAAATAAATATACATAATACTATTTTTATAAAAATATATAGGCAAATTTAATCTTGGTTCGAAATGTATCAACAGCGGCAGCGGCAGCAGAAGTGACAAAAATTTGCCTAAAGAAAAAATAACGTCTATTCGATAAAAGAATTCCGTTCTGACGTTAAGAACTGCTAAACTAATTATGACTCGAGAAGTCTATGACAGTACAAAGGCCAATGGTCAAATTGCATAACAAATAGTAGAAGCAAATTAATAAAACAATATATATAATAATAAAAATAACTACAGGGGTTACGGCGAGTTTCCATTAGAAGATATTTAGTTAAGGACCTAAGAAGTTGCAATGCGCTAAGTTTTTGTTAATATTTAGTTTTACCTTTCAAGTTTCAAGTTTGATTTGATTTATTTATATCATTTAAAACACAAACTATCCAGATATATTATTAAAATTTTACAATTATGATAATCTATGCATCAATGTCAAGGGAACCAAACACGTCATAATTTTCTGTATCGGTGTCATCAATGGTATACAATAACTCCCATCTAAATAGTATAACCACGTTTCCAATTCTCTAAAATTCATGTTAAAATGAGCTTTATAAGATCATTTACTGTCCTACGGCACTATGCTATATTAACCGCTTCTGATTGGTGGGTTAACGTTACTTTAGAGTACTGTTAACTCTTCACGCATGGCCCACCGCTCGCTTACTAGATAACAGTTGCGCTCCGGGGCGCAACGAAACAAAACTAACTCAAACTAACCCAAATTTACAAAAAGAAGTAAACTTTACTTTCAATAATATAAAAAAAAATCTTGCCACCGATGGGAACCGAACGCCGGTTGTCAGTATCACAAACTCAGAATCTGACCACTACACTACTAGACCTGTTGGAATAAATGTACTAGACCGTAGATACAGTGAAAGTGGCGTTAACCCACCAAACAGAACCGGTTAATATAGCATAGAGTCGCAGGACTGTAAAGGATCTTAAAATGCTTATAATGATAACCTATCCATTTTAACTATTTCCTTCGACAAAATCATTAGCAACGCCAGCGTGTAACATCACAAATGGTTTACCTCGGATAACCGTATGTATTTTCATAGATTTTATTGAATTATCTTGCAAAAGATCGTCTCATCTCAATCCACCTTTCCTCGGCGGGCATTAGTTAAACTTTAAATTAGCAACATATTGTTGCAAAAACTTTATACTTGATATAAGCCAACCTATTTTATTATTCGATGCAAAGTACGATGGATACTGATTCTCTCTACTCTTTAGTTTATTTAATAAATAATTAAGTGTTAACTTATTTATGACTTGATACTGCCATATCGTAGGTCTTATTTCTAATTTCGTATTTTGCACTATTATTATAATTGTTATTATTATTAGCTTTTCAATTTAATAGGTTTACGGTTAACTGAAACAAGAGATTCAACATTTTTTTTTATCTCTTTTATACATTTTTATCGAACTATATCCACTAATTTCTAAACCTTCGCGAATACTGACAAGAGTGAATTTAAAAATTATCTTTGTTGCATCTCTCATCTTATTTTGACAATAATAATGTTCAGTTCATGCTAAACAGTTTATGCTTGATAACGATTTAAACTTCCAGAAACGCCACCCGAAACCTTTTGTAACTTTTGCACTAATGTTTTGATCTTTAGTTTATACATTTATATGTGAGCATTTCCTCGATTTTTGACAAAAACCTAGTCTTTAGAAACAAACAATATTAATAGTATTTAGTCGGTATACTTAAGATTAGAATTAGTCTCATATTCACACATTTATTAAGACAAGGACTGTTGTGTAAATTTATTAGTTTTCATGTCGTAAAATAATGTCATGTGTGTGTGAGCATTCTACGAATTTGAGTAATCAACCCTCCTTTGCACGGAGCCTGGGATAATAGTGCCAGGCTAGTAATTTATCACGTATTTTTAAGATATTTAGAGTTTTATGATGTAAGAATATCATGTTACTGTTTAGAAATACTAAAAGAGGGCCTGTCAAGGGTTTTTTCGGGGATTATTATTCTGTTAGGCGTTCTTGGCATCGGTCGAATTGCTGTACTAAGGAGAACAATAGAATCTATACCGAGTTACGGAGTGTTTTATTTAATTAGACCGAGGAAATAAAGGTGTAGTTCACATCAGAAGTGGTGGATCGGCTTACTAGGAGTACCACAAGTGTTTTTTATATCCTGACGTGTAATCGTTAATTTAAAAAAAAAATACAAATCTTCGAAAATAATTTTGAACAATGGAAGAACTGACGCAAGTGTTAACGGCGACGCTTCAAGAAATGAGGGACCTATCGTGCCGGAATATGGGGCCCGTGTCGTCAATTGAAGTGCCGAAATTCTGTCCTAATGACAATGACGGTGCGTTTAAGTGGTGTGACGAAATTGAAAAATTTGGTAAAACTTTTAAAAGGTCGGATTTCGAACAATTAACCAGAGGTGTTAGTGGCTTAGTCGGGGAAGCCAAGCATTGGTACAACAAGTGGCAGCCAGCGGTGAGAACATGGGAAAATTTCAAGAACGAGTTACGAAATCTCTATCCCCCCAGGAAAAACTTGAATGAAAAATTTCGCAAAGCGAGTTTGTTTACCAGCCGCAACGCTACATCGTATTGTGAGTATGCCAGAACTAAAATTTCTTTGATTCAGGCGTTAAACTTTAATTTGACTACGGAACAATTGTTAGAGCTTGTTATTGGGGATATTGATGATATTCATGTTAAAACTGCCGCTTTTTGTAGTAATGTAGAGTCAATTTCTGGGCTATTGTCTTTATTGGGTAATTATGAAGGTGCTAAAAATCAGACTGGCAATAATTCAAATTGTAGATATAAAAGGCAATTAACAAATTCTGAGCATTCTCAAGCAAAATTATGTTATACGTGCCGCAAACCCGGTCATTTACAGCGATACTGTCCTGAGGGGCAAAGTGCCAAACAGGAGGCAAAAAAACAATCTGTACCTTTTTCACCTAATTGTAATTACTGTAATAAGATTGGCCATACTGCTGACAAATGTTTTCAAAAAATACGAAAGGAAAAACAGGGATTCCTAAACGTCAACTACTTTTCGGTAAAGCTAGATGATAATTTTTGCACCAAATTTTTTATTCAAGACGTAGAAGTCAATTGCTTGATTGACACGGGAGCAGAATGTAGTCTGCTCGCGGAAAAAATCGCCAATCAGCTAAATTGTCGATTAGAACCAAATTTTGTAAAGTTAAAGGGTATTGGTAATCACGTTGTTTCATCTCTTACAAAAACTACTTTAAATATCGAGAAAAATGGCACTGCGTTCCAAGTTTGTTTTTGTGTGGTAGATAACGCAGACATCCCTTTTGACGCGATCCTAGGTAGAGATTTGTTAAATTGCAAAGGTGTCAAAATTTGTACCGATTCTAACGGAACCCAAATTAGTTTGGAAAATGAGCCTATTACAACCCAAGTATTATCAATTAATTTTGCTATTTCCTCCGAAAAAATTATTACGCCCTTACTAAGGGAATCCTTAGGACAGTTAAACCAACTGCTTGAAAAATTTTCCGCTAACATTACGATCGGAAATTCCGTGTCTGCAATAAAGACTACAGAATTCGAAATTAAACTCTCTGAGGATAAGGTTATTTGTCATCGCCCATATCGTATGCCCTTATCAGAAAGGGACATACTAAAAACCATAATAAATGATTTATTAAAAAATGGCATTATACGCGAAAGCAAATCACCTTATGCCAGTCCGGTTGTTTTAGTACACAAAAAAGACGGGAGTTTTCGATTGTGCTGTGATTATCGAGCTATCAATAAAATCACTATAAAAGACAAATGGCCACTACCCAGAATTGATGAACAACTTGACAGATTAGGGAAACATAAATATTTTACTACACTTGACCTGGCGCGGCGTTCGGGTTGCGTAAATACATTCTTTACCACGGTACAGATGGCTTGGTCTCTGTACCGCAGTAAACAATGGTACCGAAATAACGCGCAAATCCCACATACATGTCTTACTACGCTGCAGATGTTTACACTATCTGTATCGTAGTAAATAATGTAGGCCTAGTAACTGCGTACTGCTCATCCCTTTGTTACTGCAGCATAACATATACAATTTCTATTATAGGTAGAAATAGTTTAAATATATCTGTCATATGCACATTGCAAAACTATTTGATATATCGTTTCCTATATTTTCGAGCCCAAGGAATTCGATTATCATACTATTTTTTATAGAGGGTTGGGATGGATGTTAGTTTTTTTCTGTAAAATCTAAATGTGAAAGTATGGACGCCATTGGCAGCGGTTTTTTAGTGCCTTCCTCCTTTTATGTGATATCACTGGCCCCGTTAAACTTTCTGAATACTTACTACAGCAATTATTGCAGAAACAAGCACTTGTCACTTTTTGATTACGTTTTCGTGAAGTAGCTAGACAAATGAGACAACATTGAGGGAAATTATTCGACTAGAGTGGTAAGTAACAGTGCTGTACGTGTTCATGGTATCTGGCCTATTATTAGAAGATTTCACAAATTAAGCTTTTACGTGGTATTCGAGAGTCTTTAGAAGCTATGTGCTGAGTGTTCAACAACCATCTCCAAAATTTTTGGGTCACATGGATTATACAAATCGACAAACTGGTGTCGGGGAATTTTAATGTGTTTCTTTCTGCTAAATAATCGTCTGTCATGATGACGTTGGGGAAGCCTTGGCCTCCGAATTCTTGATTTCGTAGGGTGTGACTTAAACATGAGTGTGTAGTTAGTTAGCTTCACTTTGTTCAGGGTTAAAAACGCATGCTAAAGGTACAGTGTCAATTTTATCAGCAGCAAACAAAATCGTCACACATGTATTCGTTTGGAATTAATAAATAACATCTCGAAATTTTGTGTATTTGAAGAAAAATATTGAACAATAAATATCGATGATGTCGTAAGCAACGGATGATCAGCACGCCGTTATTTGACCTACAGTATTTACTACATTACAGATAAACATCTGCAGCGTAGTAAGCAATGTATGTGGGATTTGCGCGTTGTTTCGGTAACATTGGTTACTGCAGTACAGAGACCAAGCCATCTGTACCGTAGTAAAGAATGTATTTACGCGTCCGGGTTCCATCAGATATCAGTAGCGGCGAATTCAATAGAAAAGACCGCTTTTGTTACGCCTGATGGCCATTACGAGTACCTTAGAGTCCCTTTTGGTCTTTCGAACGCACCCGCTGTTTTCCAACGTGCCATTTGTAATGCCCTTGGAAATTTACGCGATAAAGATTGCTTAATTTATTTAGACGATATCTTGATCACCTCGTTAACAATAGCTGAAGGATTTGCCAAATTAGAACGACTTTTAAATGCGTTATCATCTGCCGGTTTTTCCTTGAACATAAAGAAATGCCGTTTTTTCGAAAATAAAATTGACTATCTCGGACAAGAAGTATCAGAGTTTGGTATTAGACCCGGCCAACAAAAAGTCAATGCACTTTTAAACGCACCCGATCCTAAAAATGTTAAACAAGTCAGACAATTTTTGGGACTGGCCAGTTACTTCCGTAAATAAATTCGCCTCTCACACAGCATGTATCACAAATCTTACAAAAAAAGATGTTAAGTTTGTTTGGGGCGTGGAACAAGAAATTGCTAAAAATTATGTTTGCGCATTTTTAAGCCTAAGGCCTTTATTAGCAATTTTTGACCCAAATTTAGAGACAGAGTTACACACAGATGCTAGTTCGGTAGGGTTCGGAGCAATTTTATTTCAGCGTCACGATAAGGAATTGAAAGTTGTGTCATATTTTTCAAAACGTGCTTCTAATGACGAATCAAAGTATCATTCATATGTCAAAGTCAAAGTCAAAGTCAATTATGCTTTATTGTTAGTAAGATAAATCTTGTTAACAAAGCTCTTCAATTGCATGCAAGTATACAAAAAAAAAAGTCTTTACAAAGCAGAGTCAATGTCTAAAACCACAATAAACATTATTTTCCAAATAAAAATAAAATACAATAGAACACAATACAATAGAATACAATAAAATAAGATAAGTTAAGAGCAGTCTAAAACACAGTAAACAATCAAAATCAAAATATCTAGACAAAATAATACAATACAGAGCAAGGTCCCTCAAAAATACACATAGATTAAAAGCGGTCATTAAAGTATTCACCCAAATCGTAATAAGCCCTCTCCACCAATAACTTCTTTACAGACCGCCTGAATAAGGAAAGCGCAGGGCAAACCTTTAAAGTATCAGGAAGGTGATTATATATTTTACGGCTTTCATATACAATTGAATTTTTCACCAGGGCCGAAGTAGGTATAGGCAAGTGAAGGTCTTGTGTTTGCCTAGTAGCATAAGAGTGACTAGGCCCGGGCAGGTTATCCCTACGCTTATACATCATACAAGCCGTCTCCAGAACAAACAATGATGACAACGTTAGAATTTTTTTGGATTTGAATAAGGGCCTACATGATTCCCTACCGTTTACTTGATAGATGTATCGCACTGCCCTTTTCTGTAAAACAAACAATGAGTGCAGCAAACGATTGTATGTATTCCCCCAAAACACAATTCCATACCTTAAATGCGACTCCACTAGAGAATGGTACACATTCCTAGCCAGAGAAACACCAATCTCTCTCGATACCACACGCACAGCATAGCATCCAGAAGCCACCCTCTTTGTCAGCCCCATAATATGTGAATCAAATCTTAAATGGTTATCGAGAAGAATGCCCAAGAATTTAGTCTCTGTTTTCAAAACAAGTGGAACATCCCCAAGCAACAAGCCACCCACGTTACACCTAAAACCCAAGATATTGGTTTTATCAACATTGAGAGTCAACAAGTTAGCATCAAACCACTGTACAATCTTTGGGAGATCAGTTGAAATTCTATCCCTCAATGCGATAGGGCTAGGATTATGCCAGAGTATGGTAGTATCATCGGCAAAAAGCGTAAATTGTCCCTCAATGTCCAGAAAAGCAAGGTCGTTAATGTACAACAAAAAAAGCAGTGGACCCAGAACTGAACCCTGGGGAACCCCACAACTGATCGCACCTGCGTCAGATGTTTTTGAGCCGATGATGACCCTCTGCACTCGCCCATCCAGGTAAGACCGAAACCACTCCAGTACGTTTCCTCTGAATCCATATGTATCAAGCTTCTGCAGCAGAATTCTGTGACTCACACAATCAAATGCTTTTGATAAGTCGCAAAACACTGCTGCAATAGCCTCTCCGCTGTTGAAACCAAAATACACCTCCTCCAAGAATTGAAACACCGCATCATCAGTACACCTACCGGATTGAAAGCCAAATTGGTTAGGGTGTAAAATTTGATGTTGTTTGAGAAACATCACAATCCGCTCCTTAACAAGTTTTTCGAGGATTTTTGAAAGGGTTGACAATAACGAAATCGGCCGAAAATTGCAGGGATCACCAAGGTCACCACCCTTATAAAGGGGAACAACCATAGCCTGCCTAAGACACAAAGGAAACCCACCAGCAACCCAGGATTGATTAATAGCATCAGAGAGAGCATTCAAAGCAGGAGTAGGAAGAGATAGAAAGATTTTTGCTGTGATGCCATCTTCACCACACGAGCTCTTATTTTTAATTGATTTCATGGCTCGTGTAATCTCCGTCGGGTGCGTTGGCTGAAAGAAAAATGATGAGCCGATCTGAAACCGAGCCATGTAGGCCATTGGATCAGCAGTTGGATTCAACTTCGACGTGAGTGCACCCGCCACAGAACAGTAGTAGTTATTCAAGATATCCGGGGACATTTCCGGAACATTGAAACGCGACCTCTCATCAACACCTCTCATCTCATTCACAACCTTCCAACTTTCCCTCTGCGAATTGCCAGATGCAGCTATGCGGGTAGCATAATAAAGCTCCTTTGCAAGCCTTATTAACTTTCTATATATGAATCTATACTGTTGAAAATAACTCAAAAAAATATCATTATTCGTAAATTTTCGAATTGTATGTAAGCACCGCAAATTTCTTGAAGAAACTCTCAAGCCTTTAGTGATCCAAGGCTTTCTACTCTTTTTTTTTAATTTTCTGAACAGGAAAAGCTCTATTAAATGACCCACGCAAAAGAATATGGAACTGCTCAAGAGGATCGCTACATTCAAATATACCACTCCAATCAACAGCCATACAAAATTGCCCAAATTTACTGTAGTTTGCTCTACTAAATAATCTACCATATCTGTATTGACACTTTTTGGATTTAGTGGGAAAAGCAACTTTACTTAATATAGCCTCGTGGTCTGACAGACCTGACTCAACAACTAAACAATCCACATTAGGGGAATTCATGGATGAACAAAAGTAATCAATGGTGGTGGATGAGAATTGCGAAACACGAGTGGGTGCATTGACGTACATAAAGAGACTAAATGAATCTAAGAGGTTACACAAGTCAAGCGTATGAATTGAGTCTGTATCATCATAGTTAATGTTAAAATCGCCCAGTAAGATAATATTAGATTTATGTGGCAGCAAAGAAAGAATCCGCTCCAGTCTGGACAAGAAATCACTGGTATTTGAGGCAGGGCTTCTATAAATACAAATTATATATAGTTTTTTAGCACTGGAATAAATCATGGAAAACTCAAAAACTTGCTCTACAGCTAAGTCATTATATATATTTATGTCTTGAAAATAATTGTCATCTAAAAAAGGTTTTTTTGCCATTATCATGGTACCACCATGCTGAATGGTGGATCTGCAAAATTTTGACAAAATGATGTAATTATCAGCTACAAAACATAATTCATCGCATTTTAACCAATGTTCACATAAACAAACTATATCCGGGTAGTTTTTTGCTTCTAAAAATAAAAAAAGTTCATCTGTTTTATTTCTTATTGATTGAATGTTCAGATATAAAATTGATAATGACTGATTCACGTTCCATTGGAAAGGAGCAGCGGCTGATGAAAATTTTTGTGCATCTCTCTATGTCCAGAAACAGAAACGTCGTAGACATCTTCGCTGTCACACTGAGATATTATTTCAGTTATTAACCTACTTACAATGAAACGTTTTGTGACCCTAGAATTATTTATGTTTGTCTCTAACAAAAACACATTACTACTCCTTTGAAAAACTTTTCGGAGTTCACAATTAAAATTAAAAATATTGTTTTCTATTTGGTCATTAAATTTACCAAAGGGGACTGAAATTAATGCAACGTTAGTATTTCCACAATCACTTACTTTTTTGTAAATATCGGTAAGAGATGGAGTGAAACCATTTTTAAAGTCATTCAAACCGCCTACAACCACAACCAAATCATTCACAGTCATACTTTTTGTTAAGTTAGCAATATCGTCGACTATCTTGACAAAAGACGCGCCGGGTTTAATGATTGTTTGAATCCTAACTGTATTATGAAGTTGTTGCATAAAAATTTTGTCAAGATTTCGACCCTGCTGGTCACAAATAATTAGCAAGTTTCTCAGTCCTGAGATTCTATTTACAACACTGTTAAGGGAACGTTCCAAAGGGCTTGATGTCCGCGAATTACTCGGTGTACCTGAGAAGTTTCTTTTTGCTAGGTCTTCCGATAACGTAGACATCCCGCTGCCAAGCTTACTGAGCTCTTGGCCGTACCAATCATTTTGGGCCTCCAAGGTTTTTATAGATGTCAACATTTCACGTCTGTTTTCATTCAATTCCGCAATTTCACTTTTCATCCTACT
Organism: Pissodes strobi; assembly: GCA_016904865.1. Classification (NCBI taxonomy): domain Eukaryota; kingdom Metazoa; phylum Arthropoda; class Insecta; order Coleoptera; family Curculionidae; genus Pissodes; species Pissodes strobi. The sequence goes on from MU182308.1 coordinate 328,646, forward strand.
CCGACTATCCTCGTAGTCTGCAACTTTGTTTTCCAATTCGATCTTTGTTTTTAATAAGTTTGACAGTTGTTTATTTAAACCAGCAATTAATTCTCGTTGTTCTTTTATTTTCTTTTCAAATTTCTCCTCAGCCTCTATAACATCATCCTTAAAACTCTGTGATTTCCTTCGCTCCCCTTTAAAAAATCTTACTCTGTCTTTCAACTCCCTTCTTACATTCGCCAATTCCCTTTCTAATTCATCAGTTTTATCTAGATGTTCAGTTTTCAATTTCGAGATAATGTCGTCCTTCTCCTGAGATTCTGTTCTACATTCTTCTAAGGTTTCTGACAGTTTTTTAAATAAGGGTAGATCCCTTATGTGCAGCTTACAGTCCGAACAGTAATACAAAATCGTCCTTTGTGCTAGTGCAACAGCATGAGATTCAGTTGTTGTTATGCCCGCACACATCTTACAAAACACCCCCTTGCAGGCATCACAAGGAGTTCCAAAAACTTCATCATCCTTTGGTCTAGGCTTGAAAATGCACTGCCTATTGCACTTTGAGCAAATTAGCGACGTCATTATATAGGTAATTTATAAAGTTGTAGATTATTATCCTATACTTAATTAGAAGAATGCATTTCAGAGATGGGTTCTATTAAAGATCAATGACCGCGCAAATCAACAAATATTATTGACACCATCGGATACACACAAAAAAGGCGATTCCCAAAAATTATAAACAACCTCGGCGATAAACGAAGGAATTTGTTCAGGTGATAAGAAAACAATGGCTTAAGTTTTTTTGGTCAAGGCATGCTCGTCTCGTTAAACCAGTGATTTTCTAAGTTTTAAAAAGATTGTTGCACATATGTAATTAAATGTATACTTCATAAGAAACACCACTTTTTTTACAACAGAACAACACTAAACACATTAATACTTGCATACTATTAATACTACTAAAACACTAAAAACGGTGCAGAGTGCTTAAACGTGCGTATGAATACTGAACTGGAGACTCTTGCCGTCTATTATGCTGTTAAACATTTTAGAATTTACTTAACAGGCATCTCCTTTAAATTAATAACAGATTGCAACTCCCTAAAGTTGACGCAAAACAAAAGAGATTTACTTCCTCGGATCGCGAGGTGGTGGTTGTTTCTTCAAACCTTTGATTTTTAAATTGAGTACAGAAAGGGCAAGCATATACCCCATGTTGATTATTTGAGTAGAAACCCCGTTAAAGACACAACAGTTCGTCATATTTCAACCATTTCTACTGATAATTGGCTTAAGATAAATCAACTTAAAGATCAAGAAACGCAGGAAATAATTGATAAGTTAAGAGAGGGCAAATTGACCTCGGAATATTTTTGTCAAAATCATATCCTTTTCCGAAAAATTAACCCGGGTCAAAACCCGCCAGTTTATAAAGCCTTTGTCCCGAAAGGGAGCCGCCTTGGGTTGGTGAGGTTGTTTCATGACGAACAGTGCCACATCGGGATAGATAAGACATTTGCAAAAATAAATCACTATTTTTGGTTTCCCGGCATGGCAAGGTTCGTCAGGAAATATTGTAAAATATGTTTAAAATGCATCGCAAGTAAACAACACTCAGGCCCAAAACAAGGATTTTTACATCCCATTGACAAGATCCCAATCCCTTTCGGTGCATGCAGACTGCGTCGGTCCATTCCCGGAAACGGCGGAAGGCCATAAGCACTTGTTACTTTTGGTCGACGCATTTACAAAATACATTTTTTTGATTCCACTTAAATCATTATCTGGCATAGAGATGTGCGAAAAATTAAAGGTTTATCTAAATATTTTTGGCAACACTGTAAGATTTATATCCGATCGTGGTACAAATTTCACGGATTGGGCGGTGAAGGAATTATTATCTAGCTCGAAAATTGATCACCATCTAATAGCGAAAAGCGCCCCTCGCGGAAATGGGCAGGTTGAAAGGTATGTGTCCACAGTTTTAAATTTGTTGAGAACCGAAATTCGAAATAAAACAGAATGGCCGAACTCGGTTGCGAAATTACAACACACTTTAAATTCAACCGTGCAAAAGTCAATTGGTTTCACTCCGTTTTATTTGCTCACTGGCCTTAATGGCGATGACAGGGATATACAAGCTCTAACAAAACATTTTGCGAATACTACTGGTAATAGCTCCGAATTAGAAGAGAGACAGAGAACTGGCATACGAACGTATGAAACGACACGCGGACTACTCTAAAAATTTATTTGACAAAGCACGAAAAACGCCTAAGGAATTTAGAGTAGGTGATTTTGTCTACCACCCGTCTGGGAATTCACACCTTGCAAAATTGGAACCAAAGTACGAAGGTCCATTTGAAATTGTAACCATTCTTCCAAATGGCCGAATCGAGCTTAAGAACTTGGCAACCAACAAAAGGAGGACTGTGGCTTTAGATATGGTACGCATTTGGCCTGGAGAGCTTTCTGATGAGTGTTCTGCTTAAATGGTGAGTTGAAAAAATCGTGTGAGCATTCAACATAAATCTGGTTGTTTGTTATGTTTCTATAGATTTTTGTTGGTTGGAACTGAGTGGCTCATGGACAAAAAGCAAGAAAAAAATTATTTTTCTCTTAATCTTCTAATTTATATCAGTAGGTTAAGCAATATCTGACTATTTTTCCTTTAATTTGTTTAAATAATTTGAATGTTGAAAGCTCGTACGCTTTGCAGTAATATTGAAAGTGTCTACGTTTTGCAGTAATGTTGAAAGCTCTTACGCTTTGCATTAATATTGAACGTTTTTACGTTTTGCAGTAATGTTGAAAGCTCTTACGCTTTGCATTATTATTACGTTTTACACTAATGTTGAAAGCTCTTACGCTTTGCAGTAATATTGAAAGTGTTACGTTTTGCAGTATTGTTGAAAGCTCTTACGCTTTGCAGAAATATTGAAAGTTTACGTTTTGCAGTAATGTTGAAAGCTCTTACGCTTTGCTGTAATATTGAAAGTTTTTATGCTTTGCAGTAACGTTGAAAGCTTCAACGCTTTGCGGAAATGTATTACGATTGAAATTAAATGATTTACCGACGGTATTTTACTGATTCATCTGAAAACTTGGTTGTTTTTTGTTCACGACCTTCAAAAAAGTTTGTTGACAAGTAAATTGCGTGCAAATTTCTTCCTTACAGTTTCAAGCAGTCTGTCGACAGATGCCATACGTTGGAGTGACCAATGCAGTGGCTAAAAGAAAGTGAGAAATTCGAGAGCGAATTTGTGTCAGTCTGGCCGTGTGAGCATTTCCTCGATTTTTGACAAAAACCTAGTCTTTAGAAACAAACAATATTAATAGCATTTGGTCGGTATACTTAAGATTAGAATTAGTCTCATATTGACACATTTATTAAGACAAGGACTGTTGTGTAAATTTATTAGTTTTCATGTGGTAAAATAATGTCAAGTGTGTGTGAGCATTCTACGAATTTGCGTAATCAACCCTCCTTTACACGGAGCCTGGGATAATAGTGCCAGGCTAGTAATTTATCACGTATTTTTAAGATATTTAGAGTTTTATGATGTAAGAATATCATGTTACTGTTTAGAAATACTAAAAGAGGGCCTGTCAAGGGTTTTTTCGGGGATTATTATTCTGTTAGCCGTTCTTGGCATCGGTCGAATTGCTGTACTAAGGAGAACAATAGATCCTATACCGAGTTACGGAGTGTTTTATTTAATTAGACCGAGGAAATAAAGGTGTAGTTCACATATACATACACTGTCAAATTTAAATCACCTATGGCCTTTAATAAACGGTGGAGCTTCGAATTATAGGCAATATCGTCATTAGCCAAAAACATACGAGCCATCATTTGGCTGCCTGCTGTTAAAAAATAATATGGGGTACATATATAGATAGATGAACGCGCCTCATTTAACCATTGTGACATAGACTTTCAAATATTTTTTTTTACAAGAATCAGCACTTTTTAAATAATAGGTATGTTGAATACGTGAAAAAGTGTAAACTCTAATATCTGGAGCACATTATGAGAAGAAATACCGAAAGGGAAATCCTTCGAGACTTTTGAAATGAAACTTCTTTAGTGGAGAGCAAGCTGGTGAACGAGTTACGAAATCTGTGACACGGCGGCCGGCGGCGTGAGGCGATCGAAAATGATGAGAGGTTTAGCGTTGGTAAAAACAGAAGGAGAGAATTAGTTACACGGTGCCACGTCTGGCGAATTTCGCTTCCGGCTAGTCCACAATTCAAACCAAGCAAGAGATAACAATCTTTTATCTTCGTCTCTTCCTTGTGATCCGCGCCGAACACGCATATCTTTCTCTGACAAGAATCGATCGTTGAACGGGTCCGGGTTTACTGCTTACTATTTTACCATTCATGTCAGCGAATCTGCATAAAATAAAAATATTATTTTATTATTTAACAGAAAACATGTAGCAAACTATAGGTAGAGTTATGAGTAGAGCTCTTTCGTATTACCGATAACCGATAGGGAAAATTGCAATGCTTATTGCCAATGTATGAAACATACAAGGTACCACCACTAGCAGAAAAAAAGGCAAGTTCGCCGCAATTTTAACCTTAAACAAGACTTAAATACATCACATCAAATACATTACCTTCTGTAGAGGTAAGAGAAATGTGACAGTATTATGTCTCATTGAGTAATTAAAAAAAAAAAAACAATTGTTGCAAACGATCCGTATTTTTAGTTGAACGGTATTTTATGGACGTATTGTTTAAGTACTTTAAATGCATGTCATTTATCATGTCATCTCATACCTTAACGAAATTTTCAAAACGAAATATCGACTTATTAAAAAAAAATGGAATAAGATTTAAATGACCACTAAGCCAAATTTGTATGGCAATATGACCAAAATTGAAGATTATTTTGAGAAAAATGTAGCATATAATGCACCGAAAGTTTGATTGGTACAATAAAAAACCATAAAGTTTTTCAGTATTAGACGACTCGAAATCTTCAAGTGTCTAGTATTATATGTTAATATCTGCATTAAGCGCGCATTTACCAATCTTAAGTTAATTTTTAATCAGACACCTATTGAGCGTTAATTTTAAAAACTTTTATGTGATATACTGGTATTGTCACAATTTGCATACTGATGCATTATGGTGCATGCCTCCTTTACTTTACCTTCACTAATTGAATACGTTGTGAGTTATTCTTTCTATTCTCTCTTTTTTAGGTTAAGATAGGAAGCTAGGCTTCAACTTTGTCTTTTGTAACCTTAGCTGAGTCATTACAGGCAGACGGGTACGCACTAAGTGTGCCTAGTATGTTTATTGCTTAAGAAAAATTCGGGCCATATTGCATGTTTTCAGTATTATCACTTTCTATATAGGATGATGTATTTCTGTATCTAGCTGAAATTGTTTCAGATTTAGATAATCAGATTATTTTTTTTCTCGGGTCTTTCCCGGTTTCCCTCTAGATAGATTGTTGTGTACCAAGTCTACCCAGTGCGCGTATTGCATGAGAAAAGTTCTGGCTATATTGCATGACTTATACATGCAATATGATGATGTATTGTCACAGATTAAATCTCAGGGTCGTAATGACAAAATAAATAACACACATAATCAAATCTATTTAAATAGACAATATACATAAGCTAATTAATTATATAAATCCTACTTCCATATGAGACTCTTGACTCTTAATTCTAATTTTTGGTGAGGGGGTTGTTTTTCGAAATGTTCGGTATAA
>MU182308.1:334380-345973 GCA_016904865.1 Pissodes strobi
TTTTTTTTTCTTGAACGATAAAAATAATATAAATTACTATTAAATAATTTTCAAAAAAACTTCTGCAAAACTGTTCTGATGGGATAATCTAGCCTACACTCTTCACAGACATTCAACAATAAACTTCCCTGAATTCTGGTGGGTGTTGAAAGGGTATTCTGCCTAGCCTCGATCGGGTGACCCCACGGCTCCTAGCAGTCAGCTTTCGCGGTCAAACTCACCCAACAAGAGGCGGACAATGGATGGCTCCAGGAAAAAAACCCTAGAAGACACTGGTATAAGTCCTCAATCATATTAACTGTATTTTAATTTTTCAACCAATATCGTGGTATTTAAGACGGAAATAAATGGACATGAAAGTTATAGCGATCTTACCTCGATAAGTGACGAGGGCGCAACTACCCCTGGAATGGAAAGCAGAGGGTGCTTTACCAGCAGGATTCCCAAACTGGCAATGAATTAATTACTGCAATAAAACCGGAAAGATAGATAAGAAAATTGTTTATACTAGCCAACAATTTTAAAGGCGGCAAAAGAAAATGGAAAACTTACGAAGTGGCTGCTTGAAATCCGCCAAGCGAAAACTTGTCCAAATGGGCGTTGAAGTCTATCTTCCAGCACTCTCAACTCCACACAAAGATTCTAGCAAACCTAGAAGCCTATAGGACCACTTTGTGGGAAATTATCCTCTTTATAAGCAAAACTAACTTCCACTTTTTCCCACAAGATGCACAACACACTTTTGCTAACGTTTCTTTTTCCTCTCTCACGCCTCTTTTTCCCCGTTTTAAATTTAGTACTCCAAGGAGAAGGGATCGAACATGTGTGCCAACTATGAAGGTACAGCTAAATTGGCTAGCTAAATTTTAGAACGAACCAGCGGCTTGCATAAAGACCAGAAAATAGATTCAAACTCGAAATTTCTTTTTATTAACATGATTTAATCTAAGAACGATAATAGCCTGATATTTTTGTGTTGGATTTCAATAACCCTTTTTGAATAAATCCTTTCAAAAACCTTTTAAAATAAAATTTCTTAATAATTCCCAGTATCGACGTTTATGTCTATAGAGAAAAGAAGAGTCTCGAAATCTTCAGTATTTTGCCCTTAAGTTGCCACTCTGTAACCGTTGGATCCTGCGCTCAATATTGCCGCCAAAACTACTGATAATAACCGCAATTTCGTTTAAATTTACATGTGGTCCAAATTTCAGGTTATATTATTGCTCCACGATATACTTTCCCATGAGATTTCACGCAAGTCTGAAATCAGCTTACCGTGCCTACGTCATCTATACGAATTGTGGACAAGGTGGTGAAGGCATATTTATATATTAAGTTTTCGTAAAATTAATACATACAAAAATATAGCTAGATAAATCATCGCATTGCAACCGAATTGTCACAATGATTTGTTCCCAAAATATGGAACGACGTAAGGCCAAAACTGGCTTGCAACATTATCTCTGTACCTAGCTGAAGTTGTTTCAGATGCTGCGTGAAGATTTTAGTGCGATGCCTGTTGTGGATATTACAATGGATTTATTTGCACTCTTTCCTGTTTCCATATTCTTTCCACTTCTATTGCCAAGGGGGTATACAAAGTAATAGCAAAGTTCAATTTATTTTGCTGTGTCTCGCACGGGCAGGAAAAAATAGAAACAGTATTGCCGATTTTCTGTTTTTTTTTTTCGGTTAAAATCGAAAGTAATCGATATTTCGAAAATTTTTGGACGGCATTTAATTAAGCACCAAAATACGCAACTTTGCTACAATCTAACCGACTCTGTATTTCTTATAACTTCCGAGATCTAAATGATGAGGCTCGAATTCGTCATTTATCGTGGCCATTTCTATCTTCATATCATGGCCATTTCTATCTTCATACGCAGATAACTTGTAATCAATAGGCCGAAGCTGAGTTTGATCGGCATTTATTCATGGATAATGTTGGTACCGTAGTTCTTACCAAATGTAAATGCAAAGTGCCATTGCGGGGTGTAAAAAAAATACTTAACGATACGTCCATAAAATACCGTTCAACTAAAAATACGGATCGATTGCAACAATTGTTTTTTTTATTACTCAATGAGACATACTACTGTCACATTTCTGTTACCTCTAGAGAAGGTAATAAATTTGATGTGATGTATTCTCATGTAAGTCTTGTTTAAGACTTAAATTGCGGTGATGCTTGCCTTTCTTTTTCTGCTAGTGGTGGTACCTTTTCGGTTTCAAACATTGGCAATAAGCATTACAATTTTCACTTCGTTGTCAATACGAAAAAGCTCTACTCATAACCATCTCCATATTTTACGACATGTTTTCTGTTAAATAATAAAATAATGTTTTTATTTTATACTCACATTTTGCAAACTTATATATTATATAGTTTCCATAAAAAAAGATTTCCATTTGTTATCCAATCAATACAATTACAGTGGACTAACTGAATAATGGGGTTGTTGACTAGACCGCTTACCGGAAGTATACATCCATAAATAAAATTATAATTTCAAATTCAAATGAAGCCATAATTGCCAAACATAAAAATTTATTTCATAAGATTTACAATAGGGAATTTAACCTTGCACGCGACAAGTATAAACAGATGTAGGTGCTCGCTTAATTTATATTCAAACAATAAACAAAAAAAACCTTATTATTTTTAATTGCTACACACCTAGATATTTTGCAAGGCAAAACTCTTTACAGAAGAACCCGTGTGTTTCTTCGATTTCAGTTATGTTTATTTTAAGGTACCTTTATTTTTGTTTGAATTATATATGAATTACCCAAAAAGACAAACAACTCTTTAAGCAATAAATAAAATTTTATCGGAACTGGTTGCGAGCATAATACTTTTTAATTTATTGAGCTTCCATACGAGAATGACCTCTATTACATCTGGTCAAGCGCCCAGTTACAAATTCGACATGATTCTTGCACACTAACTACATATTATGTAAACTTTGGCGGTCGAGGAACCAATGAGTTCAATTATAAATCAACCACGCCGAATAGATAGTAGATAAAACTACTTTTAATGGAATTTTAGATTTAACTCGCTCACTCTAGTTAGTAACTGAGCAAAATTTTTTAAGAAGAGCCACACTTTGGCATCGACCCCCTCCGATTTGGCTAATTTTTTGTGGGCATGTTAGGTTGAGGGTAGTCAAAAGCCAAAATATTAGGTCCCGCAAAAAAATTATTGGCTAACCTGTAGCCATATTTCGTTTTTTTTTTTCACATTTTTGACTTGAATTTGAGTATTTTCGATTACGCGGAGGTTTTTTTTACTAAGTAGCTGAAAATCAGTTACCTGGTGTAAAATTGACCAAGGAACAAGAATATGGCGACAGATTTGACCTACGCCAGATATCTCCAAAAATATTGACAAAAAAACTCTCAAAATATATCAGAAAAGTCCGAAATATTGGGGAAATGTTCAAAAAAATCTTATCTTTGATATACGAGGCGGTTATCTTGTTGAGAAAAAAACACCGAACCCAATGAACACATACCCAGATTTTTAGAACGAACCGTTCAGCGGCTTCAAAGTTAGAGGTTTTTGTTTTCTTTCAAAAATCTCAATTTTTGATATCGTGGGGCAATGTCCGACCAACAGACCTATTTTGCGATGTAAGCTATGCTGCACCGCAGCGCCCTTAGCCGGTGCGCCAGGAGGGTTCGGGGTAGGCAAACCAGCCAACCATGCGCGTTGGATAACTTGCCTACCCGGGGGCTTATTTGTATCGAGCCTACGAGATCCCGAATTTTTATAGCGTGGCTTTAATACAAATCTGCAGGCTTTTCATATTTGGGTTAGTTTTGGTTGGTTGCGCCCTCGTAGGCAGCGAAGCGAGCGGAGGGCCATGCATGAAGTGTTCAAATATTCTAGCTAACAATTATATAACATTTATATTACAGTCACGCTATAAAAAGCGGTTTACTAGATGCTCGATACAAAAATGCTATCCGGGAGCTTCGGCTGCTAGCGTCCGGCGCTGTGCTGTGCGTACGGGTCAGGCCCGTCCCTCTCTTCCCTTCAACGTAACCTGCCCTACCGTCACACCCGTCCAGTATCTTCTTACTGGTCGACCAATATGATGAGCCTTCTTTAAATGATACCCTTACTAAGGCCCCCAGACTCCCAGACCATCCGAAACTTAGAGTGTTTTCGGTGGAACTTATGTTGTTGTTCGGCTGGCAAAAAACAGATCAATTACATTGGTCAGAAGTGGATGTGTCACTCCTGATGCCAAATCTGCCAGCCAAGTAGCTGAATTAGCCAAAAGACTTGAAAAGTGCAACAATTCCACTTTCACATGTGCTTTGTGAAGTAGCACTTGAAGAGAAGCTTATCTTCCTCTGACCTGAACAAAGTGTACACTCTGAGGATTTTGAGAAGGCCCCGTTAAAAGCTCTTATTATTTTGTTTCATATAAAATTTTTTTTTATTACTTTGGCAAGAACCTCATGTATCTCATTCATTACAAAATATCAATACACTATTTAGACGGTCACACTATACACCAGAAACACCCCTGACCACAGAAGAGGTACAAAGGCTCGAAACTAGGACATTGGTAATGCACCTCACTACGCTTAGTAGGCAGTCAAAACATCTGATGCCACCTGGCCAACTACGTGAGAGGAGACTGGACGGGAGAGACAGTAGGGCGGGTGAGGTTGGAGGGAGGAGAGGGAAAGGACCTGGCCCGTGCACAGCACAGTGCCGGTCGCCAGCAGCCGAAGCCCCTTGGTAGGCAAGTTATCCAACGCGCATGCTTGGCAGGTTCGCCTACCCTGGCGCTGGGGCTAAAGCCTAGTTCTCACAGCTTCGACTGCCGCCAGCTACACTCTCTCTGGCCAATAGGAGACAAGGAACGTCAGAAACCCTAACCCCCTCCACAGTGTCGCCAGTTTGTTGTCGCTGGAGTTGGTTTGAATCAACTTCACTTAATTTTCATTGGGGATATTGTGTAAAATGATGATGGTTGACATCATCGTGACGTAACAGCTGTCGCTCGACATTGAAAAGACATGGAGTGGGGATTGTCGCGGGCGACAGTCGAAGCTCTGAGAACTAGGCTTAAGGCCGCTCCGCTGCAGCACAGCGCACGTTTGTCACTTTCTGTCCTCACCCGCTGCCCGCACCAAGCGCCCCAGGAAAGCCAGAGTCGCTTTCCAGCATATACGTATATTCTTTTATACGTATATGCTTTGCAGGTTTTGAGCACGCAACCGAGCCCCGGCGCCGGCGCACGCAAATGTTCGACGCACGTGTTCCTGCTGTTACCGCGTTTGAAACACAGGTTACTTTTCCCTTGCCCCTGAAGATTCTACCGGATATTTCGTACTTGAAGCACAAAAACGTTTTATAGATTATGTAGTTTTGTTTGGTTTGGTAGTTTTGTTATTATTATTATAAAGATTAAATAGATAACAAAGCTGCAATGGAATAACATATATTTAACTAATATTTAAGCCGATTGATCCCATCTATCTTACTAATTACCTACCAACTTGTTTCTTAATCCACCTCCTCTGATTTGGAATAGCTGGATTATTTTTTAAGTTTTTAACAGGCTCTCAACAATTTCATTTAATTGAAACGATTGAAACCAGCGCACAAAAAAAAACAGAAAACCCAAAGAAAGTCAAAACAGATTAAATTATTAAATAGAGGTATATATAAAGAGCACATAAACAATAACAAAAACGCCTCGAGTAAAGGCGGCAGGCCGCGTGTATTTCCAGTTCCAGCTCCACCGTTGTGCTAGAAGCGCTCGTGTTTCAAAACATCGTTTAAAGCACAAACATTTGTTCAGCTGTAAAGCGACTCAGGTACATCGCAAAAGTAGCTCGGACTCTCGGACATTGTCCCACCATATTAAAAATTGAGATTTTTTAAAGAAAACAAAAACCTCCAACTTTGAACACGCGCAATTTCTAAACGGTTCGTCCTAAAAATCCGGGTATGTGCTCATTGGATTAGCTGGTTCTTTCTCTATAAGATGACCGCCTCGTATAGTCAAAGAAAAGATTTTTTGAACATTTCCCCAACATTTGGGACTTTTTTTGGTAATATTTTGGAGATATTTGCCGTAGGTCAAATCTGTGGCCATATTCTTGTTCCCTGGTCCATTTTACACTAGGTAACCAATTTTCAGCCACTTAGTACAAAAAACCTCTGCGTAATCGAAAATACCCAAATTCAAGTAAAAAATTTGATAAAAAACGAAAAATTGCTACAGTTTACCCAATACATTTTTGCGGGACCTAATATTTTGGTTTTTGACTACCCTCTAGATGGATAACATGCCCAGAAAAAATCAGACAAATCGAAGGGGGTCGATGCCAAGTGTGGCTCGTCTTAAATAATTTTGCTCACTTGCTCTGAAATCTCAACTCGCTTCTTATATCTTCACATATCATATTTTATTTTTACCTTTCAGCTGTAACTAAATCATATTCTAAATTCCACTAACATCAGTATTTATTAATGTTTACTAGTTATGGCATTATTTCTGATCATTAAAATTGTAGCTCATTGTTTTAAGGAGTATGATTATTACTTTATATAAACGAAGAGAAAGTCGTAAAATACCATTTAATTATATAATAGAATGAAATTTATAGTGAATCAATGGTGTTGAATGTATTTTTATTTCTATGCCCTCTAGAAAGAAATTTGTTAATAGTCGATGATAAAATTTGACGTGCGTTTACAACAAACAGCAACGAATGGGTAGATTTTCAAAAAACTTATGTTAACAATTTTTACAGAATACGTTCGACTATTGTATATGAAAATATTTGTAGTAAGGGAGCTTAGGAAATGTGAATAACTCTTAATTTTACTATCAGAAATTTTAGTTTATTTATTTTACAGTGCAAAAGGTCAGATTGTAAAAAGGTAATTAGGTGACTGTAAAAATACTTTGGTAAAAGGAATGGTTGATTTGGACTTACTTTTACTCCATATTCGCACAAGTTACAAGAGTAGTTATTACAAGTCTGAGGGTGTTTCAACTAATTATTTTATATTTTTCTTCTTAAAATATGTTTTGTAGTGTCTCAGATGCAAGGTAAATAAACAATCTGTCTGAGTTTACTCCCAAACAAAATACGGTACTGGTTTCACATTGAGTTTTATAAATTTGATTTAATAAGTACTATACAATAATTCAACTATTGTACTCTGAAAGATATTTTAATTGAACTGATATTGTTGCACTGTGTTTTAAAACATTGATGAAAATAATCATTCAGTCCTACATTAGTATATACAGGGTGGCCCATTAATGTTGGGACACTACCTTATTCCATCAAATATATAGAAGATAGAGTAAGGCTCCATATAAAAGTTTCTTAGTTTGATTTATATTTTAACGAGTTATTATACGTTGGTATATACAGGGTACTCTATTTTCCATTGACCCGCACCAACTTTCTTAATTTCAATGGGTAACCCTATATATTATTATATATTTAGAAGGTGGCTTTAAAGACGAATTCAACGATATACTCGTATAATAATATGGGTCAGTGACGCAACGTTTCAGATTTATTGGCGGTTTTCTTCAGAATCAGACCTATTTTTAAATTGACATGTCTAAGGCATTCAATATATAAAAGAAGGAAAAATTATTGTTTTTCTGTTGGAAAATCATGCTGTGTTGTCAAAGTTCGTGAATCCTTAATTTTCTTGATTTTTTTAAATGTAACTCCCTGTTTATTATGTCAGCTCTCAATAAAGTTTAAGCAACTGAGTTCAACGATATATAACAAAGTGGGTCTGCTGCTCACTGTTTTGGACTTATTGCCGATCTTCTTCGATAAATCATTAATTATTAATTTCTTAATCAATTTACGTGAATCGGTTTCTTTGCAATAATCTATATAATACAATAATTTTTCTTGCAAAAAAATAATTACTTCAAAAATAGTTGAATGTGTCCTCCATTTGGTGAATGCAAGTAGTATATATAGTTTATAAATGAAGAACGGCACTCCTAACAAATTCAAATTATTTGCTCCTATATTGTATACCTTCTTTAATTCGATTTTGAACTGACAGAAATATCCATGTCACCATCCAAAATTGAGAGCCAGTTAAAATTAAGAAAGTAAACGTTAATCATACATAAATCGGCTTTTTCAAAGTCGTAACAGACACAATTTGCATGGCTCAAACATGCCCTCTCACTCTGAAATAAAGAAAACTCTAACGCCGGATGGTATGGATCACAATTTACTAAACCACCGCACCTAGCAATTGAGTGAGGCTCAAAATTAGCAAAACATAAGTCTAAAATAGCATTATTAACATTGGATTGGTTATATCATTATATTGGGATAGACCCAAATAAGCAGTAGTAGTAGATTCAACACATTGTTCTACTCTTCAACTGTGTGACTTGGGCTTCTGCGGTAGTGAAATTAGAACATGATAGACAATTCACTGCTCCACAGAAATCACAAATTATCCTATATTTTACCTCCTTCTCATTCAGCGCAGCATCACACTTTGAGCATGCCATGATGACTAGTTTTGGTTAAGGGGAAACCAACTATAGCTGAACCTAAATCAAAATGTGCGGAAAGCACTAAGTTGTGTAGATGAAACGCACTATAGGTAGGCTTCTTATCGATGTTTGGAACTACGGAATTCGGTTTTTTCACCTTTTACGATATGAAATGCAGACACGAAACGGGAAAGAAATTGGGCGTTAATTATTAAATTATGATCAAAAAGTTGATCAAAAACAAGCTTAAAAGATTAGAGAAGGATAGTAGTGACACAATTCAAGACTGTGCAAAATTTTACAATTAAAACAACGGGGAAACACCGAAAACAAGCAAAAGAAAAACACTACTCTTCAGACAGGCGGATTCTCATACCATCAATCATCATGAATGCACGCTCGAGTGCATGCTTCAATTTGTTGCTTTGTTTAAGACAATTTGTGTTAAAAGAATAAAGCTTATTTTGACTTTGACTTTGAATAGTTACTGTTTTCTTTTTATTACAGGACAAAATTTTAAATGCAAGACCTGGTATTTTCTTTCACAGATAAAGACTTTTGCTGATTTCAAATTTACAAGTTTATGGAGCTATTTTCAGTTTTTTATAAATTAGGTATATTAGATTATATTTTACTTTTATTGTTTAATAAAACCCTGCTCTGAAACTTAAAATTATTGCAAAAGACATATCGTGGCAGACACTATTTCTGTCAAGTTGTCACTGTTGTATAAATTACTATAGATATGGTCATCTTTCGACATATTGCCGAAGAATATTAAGTACTTATTGTCAGCTGCTTTATCAAGGGAGAAAAGTTCGAATTTGTCAATAGTATATCTTTCAATGAGCATGTGATGATGACTATTACTCATGAGGATGACTGTTAGCAACATGAGCATTAGCGAGTGTTCTAATTCATACAAATGAGTAATAGCCATTATACCTATACAAGTAAAATACAATACCTTTTAAAAAAATTGACAAATTATATTTAGAGCTAAATTTAAGACGTCATTTTTTGCAAAATTTGAAAATAACATAAGTAGGGCATATAGGTTTATTAGAACATGTGCAAAGTTAATGAGCGGTCTTTAAATAAAATACCACTAGCAGTAACAAAATAATTAACTTTATTTCAAATAATTTTATAAATAAACTGCAATATCACCATATCATTTCAAACTTTTTGTGGAATTTCTCAGATAGAATATTTATTGTTTTTATTTTAGCAGCTTCTATAATATTGGTGGCATTCCACAGAACTTGTCATGATGTGATATACTCAATACTCATACCTAGAGTATTGAGTATTGAGCATGTGATACAATTTTGTTCCCCATACATTTTCTTGAAAAGCAGAAAAAATATAAAAATATTCTACTCAAACTGATGAGTGGTGGACATCTCAAGCACTTATTAAAATAAATAAACTAAATATTCCATGATTTTTACAGGTAAAACATATTTTTTGTTTGTTATAATATTTGATTACAACCCTTCTACTAAATAGAAAAAATCCTTACCAAATAACCATAGTGACAGCACATATAAAGAAACACAATAACTTGTAAAAAATACAGTCAAAGCTTTGGCATCACCAACCTTTACTAGAGAAAGTCAAAATCTGAATATCGAGTCAGAAAAACCAAAAAAACTAACCAAACCGCACAATTGAACATAGAGAAACTACAGAATCCAGCAGAACAACAAAAAATACGAACAAGAACTGGAACAGAGAATGAAAATCGTACAATGGATGTTGAAGGTTTGTGCAACTATATTGAACAAACAATAAAAAAAACAGCAGAAAAAGCCATCGGGAAAACCAAAAAGAAAACGACTAAATCATGGTTTAATGAAGAGTGTCAACAAAAACTGCAAGCAAGAGAAACTTTCAAGAAAGCCATGATTCAGCACGATACACCTGAAAACCGAGATAAATATGCAAACTCTATCAAAGAAACCAGGAAGTTCATAAAAAGAAAAAATTAAGAATATGAACGTCACAAAATACGAGATGATCAAAAGAAACAGGTCTAAACCAGCTTCTAGGGAATTCTATGAGGCAATAAAAAACGAGCATATCAGCCCAGGTCGGTCCTGATGTTGAAAAGCTATAATGGAGACATGATAACACGAACAGTTGGAAATGTGGAAAAACTACTTTGAAAAGCTGCTAAATATAGAACCCGAAAAGCACACTGAAAATAACATACGAGACAGCAGTGAAGAAATTAAAAAACTCAAAGGCTCCTGGATCAGATAACATACCATCAGAACTATTAAAGTATGGAGGTGAATCATTATACAGACAATTGCATCAACTAATTATTTTGATATGGAAAGAGGAGACAATACCAACAAAATGGCAAGAAAGCATCATAAATACCAATCCACAAAAAAGGGACAAGTCAAAGTGCTCACTCATCATCATTTATTCCGCGTTTGTGAAGCACCCCGTATACTTAGCATATTTTTTTTATGGTAGATCTAACAAAGTTCTACCACTTTCATCTGAAATATTTTTTGATCAGAGGCGGCCTTTTAGAAATATCGAGGGGGTCCGGAACTTTTTGAACACAGTGTATATTTCAAATCCAGCCCTGACTTTTGCTACCCAACTGACATTAGCAAGGTCAAATTTATTTTTTTGCCTGACAGGTCGAGTAATATTGCTGGTTGTTATATGTGCCCTGGTTTTAAGATACACAGTGGATTAAAACCGGGAGATGCCTTCTCATCTCCACTCCTTAATATCGCCCTAGAGAAAGCTACAAGGTTGGCAGAAATTCAAACAGAACTCCTGACTGCCCGAGGCCTGAAATAATTGTTAGCATATGCAGATGATATTGACATCATTGGAGACTCCACACCAACAGTAAAAGGTATCTCTAATCCCATAGAAAAGGCTATAAAAGCAGTAGGACTCAAGATTAACGAGGAAAAGACCAAATGGAGTGCTTCAAATATCTAGGAGCCAGAATTACAGCTGATAATGATGTCACAGAGGAAATAAAAGACAGAATACAAGCCACAAATCGATGTCTGTTCTCTCTA
>MU182308.1:372242-390939 GCA_016904865.1 Pissodes strobi
AACATAAATTCGGAACACCAACATCTACAAGCAAATAGACCACACATATTAGCCCTTACAGAAACACAAGTATGTTCTACAACAACAACAGTGAACTACCTCTATCCTGGTTACGACTTACATACCCGATTTAGATATAAGTTCGGAATATGCCTTTTTGTCCGAAGCGACCTTTCATGTCACCGCGAGGAAACACTCGAACCGAACAACCTTGACGTCATGTGGCTCAAGTTCACCGCCAAGGGATTAACCAAGTTTATATGTTGTCTCTATCGCCCTCCGAGCGATAGAGCCTACCAAAACTTTTTCTCAACACTAGCTACCACCTTTGACTCAATACAGGTCGATCACCCCAGTTCAGAAATAATCGTTCTGGGAGACTTCAATGCCCACAACACCAACTGGCTCAAACATCACAACAAGACCGACAACGAAGGTAGAGAGGCTGAAACATTTGCCATCAGCTGCGGGCTTACTCAACTTGTAGACGAACCAACTCGAATCTCAGAGAGGGGCGAATTCGCCGCCCTCCTGGATGTTTTTCTGACCACCAATCCTGACCAGTACAAGGTTACAGTTGGTCCGCCATTAGGTACCTCCGACCACAAACTTATTACAACGGTTTGTGAATTGCCACTCATACAGAAGGATCCACCATTGCCTCGCAAAATCTGGCATTACAATTCTGCAAACTGGGACGATCTGAGGCAGTTTTACCTAGATTTTCCTTGGCTCGACGTCTGCTTTGCCACTGACGACCCGTCAGACTGCTGCGAAGAGATCATGCAAGTAATCTCCTCAGGAATGGAAGCATACATCCCAAATTCCATCAAGTTACCATCAAAAGGAAAGCCCTGGTTCGACAAAAGATGCGAAAGAGCTGTAGGAAGGAAACAGCAAGCCTATAAGTACTGGCAGCAAAATCAGACCGCTGAAAATCGCAATTATTTTATCGAAGCGAGAAACGAGTGCAAGCGTGTGATCGACGAAACTAAGGACAAACACAATCAAAGGATCAGGAATAAACTTTTGCAATGCCCCAGTGGCTCCAGGAATTTCTGATCGGTAGCAAAGGCAGTAAGTAACAACTTTACAAAAATGTCTCTCCCACCTTTGACGGACGAACGTGGCATCACGGCGACTACAGCCAAAGAAAAAGCAAACATGCTCGCCAAAATGTTTTCATCGCACTCTACCTTAGACGTGCCCCAAAGCAAGACTCTCCCCACTATACCGAACATCAACACCACCATGGCAGAAGTCAAGTTTTCTCATCGTGATATTCGCAAAATCCTTAAAGAACTAGATACGCAAAAGGCATCAGGACCGGACGGAATACCTGCCATCGTGCTAAAGAACTGCGCCAACGAACTAACACCTGTTTTTTCCAGGCTTTTTTCTCTTTCTTACAGAAAAGGGATTTACCCATCCTCTTGGAAAGTCGCTCGAGTGCAACCTGTTCCAAAAAAAGGCAAGAAAACCACGCCCTCAAACTATCGCCCGATTGCCTTGCTTCCAATAATCTCCAAAGTCATGGAACGTGTAGTCAACCAGCAACTACTCAAGTACCTCGAGAGCAACAGAATAATCAGCGATAATCAATACGGCTTTCGCAAAGAGAGATCGACAGGAGATATATTGGCCTATGTCACTCATATATGGAGTAGGGCAATTGAAAACTACGGAGAGTCTCGAGCGATTGCGTTGGATATTTCAAAGGCATTCGACAGAGTTTGGCATGACGGACTGCTCAACAAACTGCCGTCCTTGGGACTGCCCGCCTCTCTCTGCAG
This sequence comes from Pissodes strobi, assembly GCA_016904865.1. Lineage (NCBI taxonomy): Eukaryota > Metazoa > Arthropoda > Insecta > Coleoptera > Curculionidae > Pissodes > Pissodes strobi. The sequence continues at coordinate 374,036 of MU182308.1, forward strand.
CTGGCTGGCCAGTTTCCTTAAGAACCGATCCCTACATGTTGCAGTCGATGGACACATCTCGGACACATTCACCATCAACGCGGGCGTGCCTCAGGGCGCAATACTTTCACCAACTCTGTTCCTCATCTATATTAATGACCTGCTGATCGAAACGAATAATCCTGTTTACAGTTTTGCAGATGACAGTACCCTTGTCTCCCACTTTAGATCAGAAAAACCCTTACCAGCGACTGAGACTCATCACCGCAGACAGGAGCAGATTACAGCAATTAATCAAGACCTGGAGAAAACTTGGGGCGACCGAAATTTGGTCCAGTTCAATGCAGCAAAGACCCAAGCAGCAACGTTTACGAAGTGGGCCAATACAGCGGACCCTGACATCATTATGGCAGGATCGACCATTCCTTCATCCTCGTCAATCGGACTGCTGGGTGTCTCGGTCAACAGCAATATGTCCTGGCATGACCACGTTGCTAACATCGCAAAATCAGCCTCCCAGAAGCTTGGTGCGCTATTTCGCAAAAAAAAACTCTATACACCGCAGCAGTTGCTCTTGCTGTACAAAGCGCAAATAAGACCGTGCTTAGAATATTGCTCACATATCTGGGGTGCCGCACCAAAGCATACCCTAAAGCTGCTGGATTCCATTCAGAAGAGGGCTGTGCGTCTCGTCGGCGATCCGGAGTTGACCCGGAATCTGGATAGTCTGGAACATCGCAGACATGTGGCCGAGATGTCTCTGTTTAACAGATACTTTCACGGCAGATGTTCCCAGGATTTGGCCCACATAATCCCGCCCCTGGCAACTCCTGTCAGGCAGTCCCGACAGACGGCAGGAGCGCACCACTTCGTCGTACAACTAGAAACAACTAGAAGTTCGCTTTACCAGAACTCCTTTGTCTGGCGCACTGCATCACTGTGGAACTCACTTCCAGGACATCTGTTTCCCACTAATTACAACCTACAAATATTCAAGAACCGTGTCAATCAACATCTTCGCACACACACCGCTCGTCGAGCGCCATAGGATCTACCTTTAGTGTGTGTGCCACTGCCATAAAAAAAAAAAGGCCTATTTTATTACATAATACAGTATACAGTCAGAGCTCTGATGCATAATACGATCCTTTACAGTCATACGCTACTATGCTATTTTAGCCGATTCTGATTGGTGGGTTAACGTCACTTTAGAGTATTGTTAACTCTTCACGCATGGCTCTCCGCTCGCTTCGTTCGCCTCGGGGCGCAACCAGACTGAACTAACTGAAACTAACCCAAATTTACAAAAAAAAAAAAAAACAAACAAATATAACCTTAAAAAAATTAACAGAACCTGTCTTGCCCCCGACGGGAATTGAATGCGGGCGTCTACATTCCAAACGCAGAATTTGACCGCTAGACTAACTAGACCTGGTGGAACCAACTGACTGGACCGAACGCCTGCATTCAATTCCCGTCGGGGGCAAGACAGGTTCTGTTTATTTTTTTTAAGGTTATATTTGTTGGTTTTTTTTTGTTGTAAATTTGGGTTAGTTTCAGTTAGTTTAATCTGGTTGCGCCCCGGGGCGAACGAAGCGAGCGGAGAGCCATGCGGCTAAAATGGCATAGGGGCGTCAGAGTGCAAATAATATCGAGTAGACCCACTCAGCAAAAATCGTTTGATGTTTTTGCATCAAACGCAAAAGCCGCAGCACGGAAAAAATATTCTACCTACAGCAGCGAACAGTCTGTGAGGAGAGATTCAAAAAGTATACACTGATGCGCTTTCCTCGGTTATTATAAGACATCGCGACGCGAAAGTACATAATCTCAGGGCGTTTGCACACTCTCTGTCCCTCGTAGCGGGGCCTCGGTGGCCACGAACCAGATTGATCCGGATTCGCCCCGTCGCCAAACGCTGTCGGCAAACTTGGAAATTTGTCTCCAGTGAACCTACCGTATACTTATTTATACCGCAGTGGCGTATGACTATAACAAATCTTAAAAGGTGAATAATTATACTCAATTTTATATTCACTCATAATTTGCACGAATACTAATACCATTGTCTTTATATACTAACGCGAAAAACGTACTGGAATTTACTAAACTTATCATCCAGTTAACTATTCGATTTCTAACATTAAAGAATCGGAAAGTTGAATCGATTCAGACGTACTGAATCGATTGGATTCTCTCGTCTCTCATCGTACTAAAAATATCGATTCGATTATGGATCGAATCGATTCTGGCCATCCCTATTCCCTAGGTTAAATCAAGAATCAACTGTCAGCAATCGTCGGATTTTTGATTCGTTTGTGTTTTTCATTTTCGATTTTCTTACGAAATAAGAATCTTAAGTTAATTTACTAGTGTATCTCACCAAAATGAGCAAAGTTCATAAATCCAAACCAAACAGACACTTTTACAATAAAAATGTCCTACGTATAGACGTGAACCTAAAAGGTTTTATCTGCAGTTGCAATAATAGAGAGAAAGACTGCGTGCGCGAGTCCTACAACATTTTAAACCGATATGCAAATATCTTGTGGCCTCCAAATCCGGCCGAATCCGTAGGAGTTTCAGATGATAAACAGGATATTCAGGATGCCCTTCAAAGCCAGTTAAATCAATTGCGGTCAGAAAAAAAAAGGTTTCAAGTTGTAGACTCAGGCGCAAAAAACTTTTTATTCATCAAAACAACTGTAGATGATCCAGTGAAGTTAGCAGAAAGCATTTTAAAAGACATCTGTGACAAAAAGAGCCAAGAAACTAAGTTTTTGCTCCGACTTATACCAATTGAGACTACATGCAAGGCATATGTTAAGGATATTGAGAAAGCATTTGAACCTTTATGTGACAAGCATTTTTCTACTGAATCCAAAACTTTTTCTATTGTATTTAATCACAGAAATAACAGTAGTGTCTCAAGAGACGAAGTCATTAAAACCATTGCCGAAAGTGTTACACAGCATGCAACATCAAAAAATTTGGAGCACAAAGTGGACCTGAAAAATGCAGAAGTATCTATAGTAATCGAGATAATTAGAGGGTTTGCATTTTTGGGGGTCGTTCCTAATTTTTTTAAATATAAAAAGTACAATTTGTTGGCTTTTGTTACTGATGAAGAAACAGGAAGTAAGAGTAATTTAAGTGAAACTAATGTGGATCCTGTATGTGTTATTGAAGAACCTAATAATGATGTTGAAAATAAAGATGATATTAATTAATTATTTAGTGTTTTATATTTGATTTTTCTCTTGAGAATTTTTATATATCAGTAATTATTATATAAAAGGTACAGTTTGAGTGAGCTTAGTACTTATATTCTTAAAGAAAAATTAGTTTAATATAGCATTATTTGGTTCTTTACTTAGGGATATTTAAATAAAAACAAAAAATCAGGTAGGTAATGTTTTGCTTCCCAGTTAAATATTACCAGCTATCATCCACCAATATTATAATAGATAATTCCTTAATGATTCAATTCAGAAAAACTTATTTTCAAACTGGTCCAAACATCCAAGTTTTCCACATTCTAAAAATATTTCCGAATATGGTGTTATGGCAAAATAAACAAACATTTTGAATTGAAGATTATTTTTCATGAAATGCAGGTTTTGTTATTTTTTAAAATTACTTATTAATAATATTTGATTATTACTGGGTTTTATTATTGTCGTAATGTAACTAAAAATATTTTGATAAAAATATGCAAGTAAGTATATATTACTTATTAAACATTTCCACCAGAAAATTATTTTTGAGCATAACATTTGTATAAGTATATGAAATTAGACCATCATTTAAAAAAATTAAGATTATTTTGAGTGGATGAGAAGTATGGCATATAAGAAAATAAGTGGAATATAGAGCTGTAACACTGTTTCAAATATAAAAAAAAAACTTTCTATTACATTGCAAGTATTGGTAAATTTAAATGTATAAAAAATTTGCCCAAAAGCTTTTTCCGCCTACTATAACATCTTAAATCACATGTTTGACAAGGTATTTTCATTAAAAAAAAAAAAAAATCCATATTTCTGTCTTTCTTAAAAATGTACACAAAAATATTGAAGCTAACTATACAAGCTGCAAAAAGCCAATCTAAAACTCAAATACCAGATTCCTAATAATAAAATTAAAACGACTTGGACACAAGACACAACTAAATTAAATACTGGGAAAAAACAGCTAATAAAACAAAAATATTTCTCTTCAATGTTACAATAGAAAATGCCCTTGAGATTGCTCACAGATTTGCGGCTATGAAAATGTCGCACACATTACCTAACCAAATATTTGCACCCTGGAACACTGCCACAAATAATTTAATATTAAACACAATGAGAATTTTTTTTATTTTCTCTGATTGCCTTCTAGATAATGCACTAAAAAAAGCCGTAACAATACACTGGATATGATGAAATTCCAATTACCATCACCCATTACTAGCAAAAATACAGATTCACTGCTATAAAAATTAAAGAGACATGAACACCTTCAATGCAAAAATTACCGGTCAATCTCGGTCTTACCATCCACGCCCAAAATTCTAGAAAGCATAGTAAAATCACAATTCTCCGAATATATATTTATAAATTCTATTCTGACAAGCAATCAGTTTGGCTTTCAGAAACATTGAAATACTGTGGAGACCGTATATAATATGATGGAAAGTCTAAACAGTATTCTGGAACGGAAATTTCACCGGTTGACACTGTTTCGTGATCTGTCGAAAGCTTTCGACTGCGTTGATCATTCTATACTCCTCAGAAATTAATGCAACACATTCAAAGAGCATTTAGTCGATTCCACCTGCATACTGTGAGGTTACTAATATAAAATTATGTCTGAAAAAAAGAGTATCTGCACCATGTATGCATATTTGAAGTGAAGCTTCTTACGCTTAATCTCAAACAATATAATTCTTTGTTAGATTAAATTCAATTATTTCTGGACAAATTGGTGGGTGCATATGGATAATTCCAGCGTTATATCGTTACACATTTTCGTTTCGCTAGCTTGTGTTGTGTGTCACGGCCTTGAAATAATAAATCTCTAGAAACAGATGGAGATTAGAGAGGATCAAAATGCCTTGCAGTTCCGCTTTATCACATAAATATTGCTTTCATCTGGCATATTGCCACAATAATTAGTTAGCATTATTAAAAGCTATATCTATAAAAAAAAGTCGCGGGTAACACGGTACACGTGATAGTAGTGAATACTTCTTTACCGATTTCATAAGAGAGAAAGAGGGAGTCACATAATTTATCTCTTTTGCGCATAGATAAATATTAAGTGCTTTTGCGAGACGAAAATTTCAATGCGTGTCTTGGCGCGGCCTTAACAAATCACTCTCATATATAGCGATAGCCAAAGATGTATTCATTTCAAAAACAAATAAAATCTATACAATTCGTCAATATTACCTTACTTACGCCTTACGTCCCCATTATTATTTCAGTGTGTGACCACTACCGACTCGAAAACACGAGTTGGTAGTGATGTAACCTGGTCATGCCCTGCTGCTTTTAGACGCTATTGGCAGAGCCTATAGATATTCTAAACTGTGCTATTGGCGTGTGTCTGTCGAGGTAAATGATAAATACTTGGTTGAATCGATGGTGTAATGTGGCGTAGCCAGATGACTGAAGTAGTCTCGATTAGACGGAGCATGAAAGACATGACATCGCCGCCGATGGAAATAGCTTAATAAAACTTACACAACTTCATAGTTTAGCAAATCTAAATGAACCAAACTCATGTTCTAAAATTACTAAAAATACTATACAGTGTGTCCAAAAAAGTATGCAACATATGGGAAACTTTTTTATTATTGGTTTCTCAGAAAATTTTATTCTTGATAAAAGTTGGTGCTTGCCCTAAAACAGTAAATGAGTATTTCAAATTTTCGGTACTGCTTTTAGTGCGGGCGCAAATGTAATTTTTCCGAAATCGCGTCAAGAGTAAAGTACCTTAATTTATAAAGATACAGTAAAATCTTATAAGGAAAAGTTCTTCCAAATTAAAAAAGTAATCTAAATATGAAATTTTAGTTAAGTACATCAACTTTTAATTTTTCTTTTTTTTCTCGATTTTTTCTTAAACGTTACGCCACTGGAGAATGTGTTGTTCTTTTGCTATTAGTATACTTGCCAAGTAACTTCAAAATTTAGTGAAGATAGAAATTAGTTACATAGTTGCATAATGTTGCAGTTTTTCCAGAGATAATAACCAGTTTAGGTATCACTGTGTTGCAAACACATTTAAACACTTTTGATTCAAACATTTTTCCACTCAAAATCATGAATAGACCCAACTCTTTTTATTTCATGTAAAACAACTAATAATTTATTTATCTTTTGCACCCGATGAATAAAATATGCCCAAGTATCCTAAAAAGCCATTTAAAATATTTGGTCTTGAAGAGTAGGCCATGCATTTGGAATAAAAACAAATAAATAGCAATAATTTTACTTCGCTCTGACATATGAAATTAATTATTATTGAGTCAGTCATTCCAATTGTATTTTGTAATAGTTATTGTGGACAATCATTTTGGACCAAAATTGTTTAAATGTGTTTGCAACACACTGACACCTAAACTGGCTTTTATCTCTGTAAAAACTGAAACATTATGCAACTAGGTAACTAATATCTACTTTAAATAAATTTTGAAGTTGCTTGGCAAGTACACTAATAACAAAAGAACAAAGCATTCACCGATGGCGTAACGTTTGAGGAAAAAAACGAGAAAAAAAGGGAAATTAAAAATTGATGTACTTAACTCAAAGTTCATATTTAGATTACTTTTTAATTTGGAAGAACTTTTCCTTATAAGATTTTGCTGTATCTTTATAAATTAAGGTACTTTACTCTTGACGCGATTTCGGAAAAAAACATTTGCGTCCGCACTAAAAGCAGTACGTAAAATTTAAAATACTCGTTTACTGTTTTAGGGCAAGCACCAACTTTTATGAAGAATAAAATTTTCTGAGAATCCAATAATAAAGAAGTTTCCCATATGTTGCATACTTTTTTGGACACACTGTAGATTTAATGCTTTTTCTAGATAAACCAGTTTATTTAGCAGGTTTTTAACAGTGTAGTAGTATTTATAATGAAACGAAAATATATCTTTAATAAGTGTTTAATAGAAGAAAACTGTTATTAAGCTACTTTTTGAATATATGTAGTCATTAACCAGTTATTTATCATATTTATATGTTTTAAATAAAATTTCTATGTTTTAATTCGTTTTTATTTGTCCCAATAATGAAAACTAATTTATTTTTAGGCTAGCAGTGGGATTATTTAATTTTTCTTTTAACCATTAAGAGCTGGAAAACCCTAGGTGTCAGAAAAACGTTTAAATCGGGATAAAATTGTATATTTTTGGTGTCTCATAAATTCCGTCTGAAAACATTAAGGAAATAAGTTTTGGAAGTTTTATTTAAATATTTGCCGCTTAATAGTATATTATGCAACGACCATTCATTATACATTCGCCTACGGCTCATGTCATATTCTCATGTTCGGCTCTTAATAGCCGCTAAATTTAATGTGAGATGAATACTCCTTTTTCTACGACCATTAACACTGAATTATATGAATCCTGTATTATAAAAATCTCTCGATTTTTCCAAACAACTCCTTTTATACTTTTTCTCAAAGACATTTTTAGGTTAAAGGTCTTTGCTTTCTGTCACGAGCAAATAAGTATTTTCCGCACGCTCCTTTTAAAATTGCGTTTCCAGCTCATGCTGAAAGTGACTTTTCCGCATTCGACTACATGCTTGAAGTCCGCTATGTGGAAAAGTATCACTTTCCGCATTCATTAGCAAAATATGTTTTTTTATGTTAACTAAACTTCAGGACCCATATCCAGCAACCGCCGACTTTGATAATCCCACACACTATAAATAAAACATACATTTATTTTAAATAATGCACCTAAAATTTTACTTATTTACTTTATTAAAATAATTATAATGAACTTAACAATTTCAAAGTCTACGCTTATGGACTGTCCTTTCTTTCGCACAGGCGGGCAACACTACATTTAGTAGTGGGGGGACGAGTCTTGCTCACGGTGACGATTTGGCGGGGATAAAGTTTTGTTCGTGATTCATTCGTGAAATATAGGGAGGCGGGACAAGCGTTTTGTTGATGTTGGATTAGGTTAAATGTTTTTGTGACATACCATAAAATAAGGTTATTAATATTTGGATTGTCTGTAACAACTCTTTTTAATAAAAAATGAAAACAACATACGTCTGTTTTTTTTGCTTTCGTTACGTTTAGTTTTCTCGTTCCTACATGCTGTCTGTTCTGTAATATGGTTTAAATATCTGAGTAGTGTCTAGGGCAAGAGCTAAATTTTCGATGCGAAACCATGCATGCCTAGTATGACATAGGTATTATCCATGTCTTTACGTTCTAGCGAAATTTCTTCATCGCCTCGGTGGTGCAGTAGGTAAAGGTTCTGCTTATCATTTCCCGTCGGTCGCAACAGATGTTTTGTGTACCTTTTTCGTGGCGAGCGGTGGGCCATGCAACGCCATAATAATACCTACTATTCTTGTTTCGCCATTGCGCATGCACGGTTTCGCATCGAAAATTTAGCTCTGACCCTAGACGCTTGTAAATATCTGTTCCACAAAAAAATCCCAAAAAATTACACTTTAAAGACAGAAGTTCGATACACGTAATTTTGGAAACGAAACACTAATTCGATTAAGGCATCAAATCTACTGCTTCCGTTTTCATAAGTTGAAATCTAGAAATCTTATTTTCATATTTAATGATCACATCGACACGGCCCTATCTATAGCAATATCTTTAATATCTATATAAAACGCATATTATTTGACCGGACATCGACTGTTGAGATATAAATACTGTCAAATAAAAAAAAGTTGAGCGAATCTGCTAGGACTCGAGACACTGATGTGTAAACATATGCCCTATATTGACTTGATACCGCCCTGGCCATTTCTTTGTATCATGCGCCCTGGCGGTGAATTTTTTAGAAGCGCCACTTGAGTCGTTGCATTCGCGGCCGTCCTGGATTAGCTCATTTTATATGGATTAGCTTGCTCCTCAATGCGCATGGGTTATGATGTCATATCGGCTTACACATTTCCGTCCCATTTGCCAAGATTTACCCTCATACCGCGCGCCGCTTAAGATGTTTACACATCAATGGACAGAATATCGGAGAAAAATGGGATTAAAAAAAATTAATTTAAATAATATATTTCACATATTAAAGCTATGTATATTTTATTTAGACAATGGTAATTTATATAATTCACACAGTCATAGCATACGTCTTAGCGACACTGGATGGCACATTAATACAATCACAACTACATACTTCTGGAATTTCAGTTCCAAATCCCTTCCTTGGGGGACCCATAGGGTTTCTACTCACAAGGTACCCCAAAATGCATTCGTAAACCCATCTTTCGTGCTGTTCTGCATTGACAACAATTAGCGTTTCACCGCAATACTTTTTGATACTTCCGTAGTTCTGACAAAAGAAGTCGTGTTCAGCTTGAATGAGCTCCAACACGTCTCTTGGATGCTGCTTCAACACTTTCTTGCCTTAAACAACATATAAATTATAAAATAAAGTAAACCATTGATTATGCAGAAAAAAAACAACTTTGAGATAGGAAATTACAACTGAAACTACTGGATCACCCTGTATATTACTACATTTTTGGACTCTCTAGAAAAATCTAAACACATTTTGTGTATAATATCCTATACCTATCTTTAGCTGTTTACCAAATATTGACAGTTGAAAGTCGGGCATTTTGACACTTTGACAGGCTCTAAAATCTACACCGCACAAGATCAAAGAAAACGGTTTGCACATTCCTATCTTAGGTTTTCATAAACTATCGAATGACAGTATCTTCGATTTTAACCTGCGGATAAAATTAACCGGAACTTTTAAACCTCTGGTTAAATTCAAAGCTATCATTCGATAGCTTATGAAAACCCAACAGGGGGAGGGGGACACGGCCCCGCTGCCCTGCGTCCCTGCAGGTATAGCGTCTTGCAGGTCGGCACGTTTTAAATTTAAGTAAAAATCTTCTATTGTTTGTCGAATTACTTGAAAATCGCCATCACCTATTTTATCTTCATATAATAATCGCGGTCTTTTCTTGCCAGAAGATATAAAAGGTGCGTGGAAGGATTTAAGCGCTATGTTATTTTCGATATATGTTATTAGTACTTTCAGAAACACCGGTGTACAAAGTAGCAAGTAATGAATACGTTTGATATTCAATGGGAATATCAAACATTTATTTTCTCTGCTCTATCATAGACACATCCCATTGTTTTCTCTTGTTTGCTCGCATTGGTCACTTCGAACTAATAACGCAACGTAGGCATGCAACACGTTTTTCTTATTGAAGTTAAAAGTAAAGATTCTATTTAAAAACACAAAACAAACCTAGCACCGGAGAGTCGTGTTTGCAAATGCCCGGCCCCGGTAGCGGGGTCGTAGAGCGCCACCAGTTTTTCCCAACTAAACTGAAAAAGCTCCGCTGGTGTTGTACGGGATTGCTAGGCAAGCTTATCAAACATAGAAACTCAATCCTTTGCCTAATGAAGAAAGCACAATCTAAAATTTAAGGAACAATATATTTGCTACTAGTACTAAGTTCTGTTTTTTTTAAACACAGCAACAATCCGACAGTAAAATGTGCAAAACTAAAGACAAAGGAATGTCTGATGACTATTAAAGAAATTGATAAATAGAGTGCAATATGGAGATTGTACGGAGACCAATTCTGTTGTACAACTAAATGCACTAAATACTACAATCCGAAGTGATCACTTTGATTTTACCTAAGCTAATTACATATATACTAAATGAAACACTTTGTATTCCATGCCAAAATTTTGCATAGAATACATAGTGTTTCATTTAGTATGATTCATACATGCACACAGCCACTACTCTTCACTTAATTACATATATGTATGCGTGCGCTGGTTGCTGCACCAATTATACATGTAGCAATAATAATAGGTAATGTTAAATGACCACAATAATTAAATCAATGGACCCAATAAATGAATGAAAATAACAAAATTATTGAAACTGTCTTGATTAATATTAAGAGAGATAAAACTCAGAGCGTTTTATATTACCCGATAAATGAATGAAAAGAATAAAATTATTCAAACTGTCTTAAAGCTCGACTGTAAATGCTTCATTTATATTGAAATGAGAGAAAATTCAGAGCGATTATATTAATTGGTCAGATAAACAAGTGAATAAATGAAATATAAAATTAATGAGAGCTATCTTAGAGCTTGGCGGTCAATGCTTGATTTATATTAAAAAACGAAAATTAAGAGCGATTATATTAATCGGTTAGATAAACAAATGAATTGAAAAACTAAAGCTTCGGTACGATACCCAGATCCGGTCGTCGAACTCTGGTGGAGGTGCCGGGCACCTGTAGGTAACTCAGGTACTGCTACTCGAGGGCCCCGAGGAAAAAACTAGCCGAGGACTCGATAGCTCGGTGTTAAGATTGGCTCTAGTGTAGCCTGAAGCTAGGATCTGTGGCCAGGTGATTGAATTGGCTCGGAGACAGGACTTGTAGCCCGGTAATAAAAGTTGTAGCCTGGTATCAGAACCCTGAAATAACCCAATACGCATTAGACAAAGCCCCTTACTTTAATAAAAAAAACTATAGCCCCCCCTTGCATAAATATATTTTCTTTATAAAACAAATTCCTCCAAAAAAATTATCAATGGACTTCCAATGACCATCAGCAAATAAAAGAAATACTAAGGTACAGACAACTTGCATATAAAAAAGATAGGTATGAATCACCCCTAAAAGAAAATATAAGCTTCCCCATATGATCTAAACTAAAATCACATTAAAATAAAAATTCAGATTTGATAAAATGGAGTAGATAAGATAACCCATAGAATGCAAATGGTGGACAATGTACAAAAAAAAGGTTAACACAGATAAGGCAATTAAATCGTTAATTTAGACAAAAAAAACTGTAGCAATAATCACCTCGCTCGTGTGTGAGGGTTACTGGAGATTCGACGGTCTCGGTCATGTAAACGAGCTCGAAAAGCCTCTAGAAACAAGAGAAAATAGCCTTTAGCAACATGGCGACCACGCGCTTCACAAGCAATAGAATAAAAAATAATTCCAGAGAAACTGCTTACCTAATGCAGCAGTTAAATCCCGATAAATCATTCGTGTCAAAACACAAACAGAAACCACAATATATCCCCAAAGAATGAGTAGTATTAAATCACAATACTAAATATTGAGTCTGTATGACTGCACTCAAGCAAAAAGCTTCTCTTCTCGCCGAAAGGTATTCTTAGAAGGACTCTCTATTCGTTTCAGTCAATTTGCCTTTCTCCTCCAGCCAGATCAAAAACTACGTCAGATCAGCAAGCAGTGATGGGCTAAAACATGCCGAGTGATTCGATACCAGGAATAATTCTCAGATAATAAACGACTTAGTTATCGTTTATTATGAGGGTAAAATGACGGTGGGAGCCACAATTAATGCGCTGAAAATAAATGGTTCAAGAAATACTAGAGAAAATTCCCCAACAAAACGATAAACTTTTAAGAATTTAAATCGACAGCTGCAATTATGGGAAATAGTCATCACTACTGATGCCAACGGAACCAACCGAAAATTGCTTGTGCAGGCCGCGTGGAAAGATAAATATAAATATCTGAAACCAGCCGAAGCCAGAGGCCCCAAAAAAATCTCAGAAATGATCAGCCGATTATTGGAAGTCAGCTACCGGGGGTCCCATAAAGTTATGAAATATTCAAACCGAAAATAAAATATGAATCGACGGATCTAATGAAGCGTAAACGCAGGTTTTATTAACAGAACTCTTAAAAATATAAACCGGTTTGCTGGCCGTTCTACGGTAATGTAATATAAATCAAGCTGTTATACTAGTAACATAATATCCTATTTTAGTGACTTGATCAAACCTAAGCGAACTGTAGTTTGCTTATCAACTAAAATAAATAGAGTCACAAAGTGCCTAAGGGCTACATAAGAGAAAGGTATGATCAAAATAGTTACGCAAGGCCACAACAGTGTTATAAAAGCTAATATAAATATATCGTTAACCTATATTTAGAATAAAATTAATTTACATTGATAAATGCGGCAAAAGCTTATTGACAGCAAATTGAATCAATAAATGTAGAATTAATTAACCGATGAGTATTGACCTCTTTTTAATAATTCTTACCGCAAAATACAGCATTTTTTTGCTAAATGCGGCGTATAAAATGAAATTTAAAAAATATTTGACACTGGCCAAATCGGAATCTTGCAGGCAGCTGTTTATTTATATATAAATTAAATGAAAATCGCGAATATGATGCATGTTTATGAAATAAGTAAACGGGTACAATCACAGTGGAGGACCGGTTCAAAGTTTACTAAGGTTTTGTTTATCGTTTAACTGGCGCACATACTATATTCGGTTTGCAATGAGCGGCAAATTATTACAGCGTATAGATTTTTATTATGCAGATTAGAATATTCTGTTCTGCATAGCAATAAAAATGTCCGGTTTCTAAATACCGCCGGATTTTCTTACCCGTCCCGTGAACATTATAAGTGCCTTCGTAAACTGGTAAAGTGCTCCTGCCCGAAACAAGCACTAAGAAAGAAAGATTGGTTTGGTGAGCCTTGGTAAGTGCAACGGTTATGCTTAGGTAATTCTTGGGTGAATCTGTAATAACTTTGCCTTCCCAGTTTCCTGAACTTGCGTTAGTTTTGCTCTTCTTAAGGACGGTTATTCCTCTTGGTCTCTAGGGCACAAAGTTCTATATACCATTTCTCATCTCGTTCTACGACATATCTGCGGCGTATTCCCATATAAACTATTCAGTGTATAATATGGACCCAGCTTTGATTCTAATTACTGGTTACTGGTGTTAGATGTAGTGAAGTGTGTCGACAAAAACTAATCAAAGTCAAACCATGCCGTGATTATCTTTGCGTGAACGAATATAAATTGTGCAAAATGTAGAAGTGGGGGAGTACTAGAAGTTTTCAAAAATATAAACCTACCCTACCAGAAGACCAAGACTCACCTCCAATGAACAGCACAATGCGCGAATTGACTATCTTCAAGGACATACACTTAGTGTAGCAAGAAATGCTGTTGAAGCTTCGACTAATTTTCTGAATCCCGAAGCCCCGCTTCTCGCAGTATCCAAATATCTGCCTTAGCCTTAGGCAATCATGTAGGAGCATGAAAAATTAAACTGACTGACCATCTCTGCGCTAATTAATTTGCTAAGGGAAGATCGAATAAGTTCTTTACGGAGTAAAGTGAAAATGTTATTTTTATTTTAATATTATAATGGAAATATTCTAAAACGGAGTTTTATCCACAACGTTTAGCTAACCATGTTAGCATCATCAGGAGATGATGAAAAATAGTTTTAATCATCACAGTTTTAATCAACTCCTGATGATGCTAACATGGTTAGCGAAACGCGCGTCGATTGCAATAATTCTGTTTCGGTATTGTGGATGTGCATTTTGCCGAAGGTTCCAAACCCCAACATAGGAGATAATAGAAATAGAATACTTCTAAAGTAACTTTGTTATTCGCTAAAATTTGCATATCAAATATATTATGTTGTTTAAATTTATAGCGGAGATTAGTTATTACACTAGTAAGGCTTACAATGGAAATTATATTTTCATTATATATTATAATGAAAATATCTAATATTATAATTTTAATTGTTAGGACTTATTTCAATTTTCTTAAAACGAATATCAAAACTCTTAAGCTACTAAAAAGTAAAACGGCGTTCCATATATAATGGTTTACCTGCAACAGCAGCAGAAGTAGCGGCATCGTGAATACCATGTCCTTTTCCTTCCTTATCTTCTTTAGGGTCATTTTGGATTGGCATCAAATTGGTGGTAGATCCTGTATAGGTGTTGATTTGTCTATAACGTATTCTTTCCTTAGCCACGTTGAGGTCACAATCGAGCACTATAACTTTGTTTGGGGGCGTCTGGAGTGAATCCAGAAATTGAAAATCAGTTACTGTATATGGATAACCTGTTAAAACCCAACCATTCTCTAAACAATCCTTTTCAAGAATCCTTTTGTTGACGATTTGGCAGAGCAGCTCAGAATGAAAGCACACCTAAATAAATAAGCTGGTCAAATAAAAAATAAACATACCTACTTATTACTATATCACGTATGAACGACATAAGTTAAAGAGATCACCACCGATCTCCATATGGAGATCACACGTTACGTTATTCTGATGTATTAAAACGTCGGCGTCGCCCGATCCGCATATTCACTGAGACATTAGGCCAACGTAGTAAGCGCCTTTGTCCACTACTTGTTTTACATTTTTGTATGATAAACATAGTTTATCGTACGTAATACTTGAAGCTAAAATGTAGTCAGATTTCTCTGCGTTCCTTTGGATCAGTCGGAACTGGCATAATCTGAAAATTTTAAAAAAGCATGAAGGATGCCAGCGAGCATCGATAGACATTCTATCGAAATATAGCATTGACTTCACTGTTGATCAGCTGAGAACAAATTAACAGTAATATAGGTATGATATGTAATCTTATATACCTATACCATTTTACGTGTGTAGTCTTGGGAAGTTGTGGATTTACATACTTTGGGAAGTTTGTCGAATTTCCGAAACGAATTTTGGCAAAAGCTCTTAGGAGAAGGGTGCCTACCCGTGCCCCACTTAAGGACTCTTTTACGGATAGTAGGATCATCTGGCAACGTTTTATAGTTTGTATGCACGCAATTTGTTATACTCTTGTAATAGACTAGTTCGTTAATTCTCGAAGGTCACTATTTTATTTCAATATATGACCCAGTTTTATTTAAATTGTGCAATATGTTTTATACCTACCTAAATCTAAATCTATTAATATTATTATAAATATTGTTAGGATTTTCATATATTAATTTAACGTTCTGAAAATTTATGAAGTCACAACAAGGAGTATGATTTTTATAGGAGAATCATTAAAAGTACACTAACCAGCTTATTACACTGTCTCAACTTCTTTCCAAGTTCACTCTCGGCCATCCAAGCCTGGCATAGGATATACTCGAAATCCACATGGATTAGCCCTAACATCTGAGCCAGTAATCGAGCCTGAGTTTTCCTTCCACAACCCCTAGGTCCCAAAATAACCACTCTTGGTCTAACCGTCTTTACAGCCTCTTTCTTCGTACATACGTCGACGCATTCCTTAGCCACTGCGGCAATATTTTTTTCGCCCAAATTTATTTCTCTCATCTTCTTGCTGAAAACTTCTTTCAATCCAAATAGATTTCTTCTCAGTTCAGGCCAATTTTCAGGAACATCGCAATATAGAGGCTCATTCAATTTTGGGTGGAATGGAGACACCAAATAGATGACATGAGTGGGCAACACGCCTAATTTTACGAGAGCTTTTGCTTCTTGATCGTTATTTATGCAGTCAGCTATGATCCAGCCAGTACTTGAAATATTTTGACTCCTCACCAAGCAGGCTAGAGCTTTAGCGATTGAATTTGGTTTGATTCTCGTGGTTAATGAAAAGATATTTCTCAAGTCGCGTGTTGTTATGATCACCTGTTGCGTGAATTTAGCAATCTCTTGGGCTATGGCAATCCTGTTCACTTTCATGGAGCTTACTAGAATCAATCTGGACGCATCTCTGCTAAGTGCAGCCTGCTGCAAAATTTGTTTCATGAAAAGAATGTGGTCTTCCGGTTTTTGGATGAGAAGTTCCCGAGCTATTTCGTGAAAAAGTTCTGGGATCCTGTGTTTTTCGAGGTACGGGATATGCCATTTTGGAAATGTAAGAGGTCTTTT
>MU182308.1:390949-402283 GCA_016904865.1 Pissodes strobi
GCTACTGTTGACAACACGTAAATCTGTATCGATTCTATAACCCATTTTATCTAGGTACCAGCAAAATAAAGGCCACAATTAATTGTCAAAGATTTACAATTTTCAATTTTCGAAAATTATCTGTGGCTTTAATTTTGCTGGTACCTGGTAGACCAGTACCTAACTTATGTCTTCAGGTGGCCTAAAAGCTTTGGCCACAGAAGAAAATTGAAGACCACTCTAGTGCTCGCCAGGGTCGTGACTAAACGAAAAATTTTTACCGCGCGTTCGCCATTTTATCAAAATTATACTTTTTTTACACGTTCAAAATCGAAACAAAAGAAGTTGTAAATGGTATATTACATAACAAGTGATGAAAGTAGGATAAGGCTTTTAGCACGAGGCGTTTCCGCGAGGCTGAAAACGTACTTCACAGGAATAACGTACACTATTTCTTCTACGACCAAAATGAAACAAAAACCATTCTTTAGATTCTTAAGCAAACGATTAACATCACACTCATGATACAAAGTGTTTTCTTTGTATCATGCATCACATGCGTATTTGAAATCAACTTTTTTATGCGAGTGTGTTGAAAAGTACTCATCGCGTCATCCACATCGGTTAATTCAAATGAAATATGCTGTCAAATTGACTACAGAACTAGAGAACTACCAACTACATTATGAGGATATAGTATCTGAAATTAATGAGCGCAATTTGCCTAAGAAAAATTAAATTTTTTTAATATCAGTGAGCAATCACCATCGCTTACAAGGGACCAGAGAATAAGCAAGGAAAAATCCGATATTTCGGAGATCGTTAGCACAATCTGCCCCTATATTCAGGTTGATAACATTTCATTTAATAGGCTGGGCAAATATAATGCTGACACAACTAAAACTAGACCAATGAAGGTAACAATGCAAAATGAAAGTTTGGTACATAAACTAATCAAGCATGCAAGCAAGCTTAAGGAGAATGAGTTATTTAAAAATGTCTCCATTTCATTCGATAGAACCCCTAAACAAATGAGTTTCTACCAAGAGTTAAAACGAGAAGTCGCAGAACGAGAAAGAGGCGGCGAACAAGGCCTAAAAATTAAGTATTTACAAGGTGTTCCTAAAATAGTGACTTTAAACCAATAGGGTTGCCCTCGTGCAGAAAAAACGAACTACTCATTTACTATCAGAATACTCGACTCGAGCTTGTAATACTAAAATTGATTCAATCTACAATACAGTGGCGGATTGTTTTTATGACATATTGGCATTAACCGAAACTTGGTTACAGGATTGTGTCTATCGTGCTGATAGAAATCTTCAAACTCATGGCTGCTCCACTGGCGGGGGTGTTCTTTTAGCTATTAAGAATAATGAACTCAATTCTACACCAATCAGACTCTTTGAATTAAGTCAGCAATTTCCATTAATTGACATTGTGGGTTGTAAAGAGTTTGTCGGATTATTGTTTTGTTACTGTTCTTACATTGTACATACCGCCCTCAATAACAACCGCATACTATGAACAATTTATTGAAACCTTAGCTTTGCATAATTGTACTCAAAACAAAAATTTTATAATATTAGGCTATTTCAACATAATTCCAAATGATGTTAAATGCAACTTATTGAGCAATTTTTCTACTATGTTGGACTTACCGCAATTTAATAAAATAAGAAACATTAATGGCCGTACATTGGATTTAATATACTCTAACATGGAGTGCGACGTTATTGAGGACGACTCAGCGGTGTCAAGGGTGGACAGTCATCATCCGCCATTGCGCATAACGGTAAGGGGTGGCGTTGGACATTACAGGCAGTTTGAGCTTTGCAAGAGCGCCACCGGGTCCTTTAATTTTAGAAAAGCAAACTTTCCATTACTGTATAGCAAAATTTTAAATACAGATTGGTCTATGAGTGCTCCGATGTAAATGTGCATGGCTTGTGACACTTTTTACAACATTCTCAGTGGTATTTTTGAGACCTCCGTTCCCTACAAGATGAGTAGGAAAAGAAGGTATCCCTCTTGGTATAGCAAGAATATCATTAGTCTAATTTAAAAAAAAGAAAAGGCCTATAAAAAGTATCGCATACACAAGACTAACTATTTTCACGACATTTTCAGGGAAATTAGGAGAAACTTAAAAACTGAAATAGATGGTGCATACAGAGAGTACATACATAAAATTGAGGACAACATATGTAGGGACAGTTCTGAATTTTGGTCTTTTATGCAGGCAAAGCGGGGATTTTCGAGAATACCGGGAATATTAAGGGATGGTGAGCTGGAGCATTCGACGCCTCAAGCTATAGTCAACGCCTTTTCTGTGTTTTTTGAGAGTGTTTTCATTGAGTCTAACCCCTTATTTGAGCATAAATCAAATATTACCTCAAATGAAACCGTAAACGTTCATAAAGTGAGCGAAAGCGATATAATTTTTGCTTCTAAAAAGCTCAAAAATAAACTGACAGCCGGTATCGACCAGATTCCTAGTTTTGTGGTGAAGGACTGTATTGGGGCCTTTGCTGCGCCTCTGTGTTTCTTGTTTAATCGGTCAGTTAACTCTGGTATTTTTCCGACCTGTTGGAAGTTGGCACGCGTCACACCGATATTCAAAAAAGGGAATAGATCTGACTTACAAAACTATAGGCCAATATCTATTTTGTGTAACTTTTCTAAACTATTCGAAATATGCCTCTACAGTCAAATTTACCCTCAACTTAAATCCTTTATTTCTATCGACCAACATTTTATGGAAAAGAGCTCATGCGTTACCAATCTGGGTTGCTTAGCTCAATTTATATGTTGAATTTTGGACAATCAGGGCCAAGTCGATGTAATTTATACGGATTTTCAGAAAGCGTTCGATCAGATTGATTTGTACATACTTATGCTAAAATTAGAAAAATTGGAGTTGGCTAGAAAATTGCTTAGTTTACTTGAGTCATATCTCTTAGAGAGGCGACAGTTCGTCGAAATCGAATGCTTTAAATCTTTTGAGTGTATGGTTAAGTCAGGGGTTCCCCAAGGTTCAAACCTGGGCCCTTTGCTCTTTTTATTATTCATAAATGACTTGGCAGACTGCCTGTCGTGCCACAAGCTTTTTTTTGCTGATGACCTAAAAATGTATTGTCACATTTCGTCCATCTCTGACTGTGAATGCCTTCAGAATGGATTGGATCTCCTGGCTACATGGTGCGATAACAATAGACTTAGTCTTAATGTATCCAAATGCTTTGTGGTTTCATACTCGAGAAAAAAATCTATTTTAAAATATAATTATGCAATAAAATCTCAAGAGCTAATTAGATGCAGCACTATAAAGGATCTTGATGTAACCTTTGACGAATTATTTAACTTTAATACTCATTTGCTAAATACAATGTTGTCTGCATCGAGATCATTGGGCTTTATCTTAAGAAACTGTAGAGCATTTGAAAGCCAAAGGGTATTACGGGTGTTTTCTTCATTTGTTAGATCCAAATTAGAATATGCAGTAATTGTCTGGCACCCAATATATCTAGCTTATATCAATGGCTTGGAATCTATCCAAAGAAAATTTGTCAAATATTTGGCTTTTAAGCAGGATGGCGCATATCCAGCAAGAGGAACTTCACAAAAGTTGCTTCTGGATCGTTTCAATATGGTGTGTTTGAACGATCGCAGGGAAATAATAGCAATACAGTTTTTACATAAATTATTGCATAATAAAGTTGACTGCATTGGTTTGCTTAATCAGCTAGCAATATGTGTTCCTAGGGTTAGTTCAAGAAATTCCTGCATATTTTACTGTGATCGGCCCAACAACAATATGCTGACTAGATCTCCTTTGTATTTCATGTGCAAAACGCTAAATAATAGTGGTCGCGACATCGACATATTTTCAGATTCTATGGAGACTGTTAGAACTAAACTTTTGTCGATTCGTGATGACTGATTTTTTGAACCGATCGGTTGTTTATTTGAAACATGTTTGTTTATATTTCTGGCAGGTACAAATTTAGATATAATTCGTATTATTTTTTACAATTTTTAATAATTTTTTATAATTTTTACTGTTTTTATAATTATATTTCCTGTAAGTGGGTGACTGTTGGAAATAAAGAGCTATTTATTTATTACATTGGCCATCTATTCAAATAGAGTACTGTTGAAATTAGTTTTAACATGTGTGTTGAAACATTTCTCAACACGCGTCTGATATAAAATATAAGACGCTTTCTGGCGACTATAACAGAGCTTTTTTTCATTTTCATAAGTGGTGGTAGAAAATAGTTACTTTCCTAACAAGGGCGCAAAGTGTTCGACACTTTTTCATATGCAAAAACAGGTAGACGAACGACACGACGTGAAGTTCGGATATGTTTTAAGGGCGGAAAAGGCGCATTTCGCACGTGTTAGGATATAGTATATTGTGCAACAAGTGCTGAAAATATGACTTTTCACACGAATGAGGCAGTTTGATGACACGAGCCGTAAGCGAGTGTCATAAAGTCTCATGAGTGTGAAAAGTCTTTTCAGCACGTGTAGCACACTATACTTTTTCTACGACTGCTACATCCAGGGTGCCCCACTGGGAATGTGGTAGAAAATTACATGTTATATGGGAAACATTTTTATTATTGATTTATCAGAAAATTTTATTCCTAATGAAAGAAGCTACGTGAGTAAGAGATTCTCGCTAAACTATAACTAGGGGCACAGTCCTAAAATGCGGCCACCGATGTGGGGTCACTATTTTCCAAATATTCTGAAAAAGAGGCTCCGAGGGCGAAGCCCTAAAATGAGGCCCCAGGGGGCGAAACCCTAGAATGGGGCCTATGGTACGGGAGTCCCATTTTTACAGATTTAGGAATGGAGCTCCCGGGGGCGAAGCCATATAATGGGGCACCAAGTCTTAAAAGGGGACCCCTGGTATGAGAGTTCCATTTTCTACAGTTTTGCAAAAAGCGGCTCCCGGGGGATGTAGCCCTATAATTGGGCCCCCTTTTTTAGAGATCTGGTAATGAGACCTTTGAGGGCGAAGCTCTAAAATGGAGACGAAGCCCTTTAATCTAAATACCCGAATAAGCGTGTGAAAAGTATACTTTTCACACGATGTTTGAAATGTCCAGTTTTCAAGAGCAGTTGTTAGTGCGTTTTTGTCTATTTTCAGGGCAGTCGTAGAAAAAATATTTTTTCTATGAGCATCAGATAACAATGAAAAGAAAAAACTGATTATTTTTTGAAGAATCTTTAACGAAACCTGAAAGAACTACAACAATTTTACAAATTGATAAAAAAAACTATACGACGTTTCAGAGTGCCTGTAGTTTCTTGCTGACATGGAAACAGGAAAAATCCGATGTTAGGTAGAGGCGCAGGTGTCAAAATCAACAGGTGCATCTATTCTTACTTGACATATAAACATCATTTATCATTATTACAGGATACTTAAAAAAGTATGTTTTTTTAAAGTGAAATATCGGGCATTACGAACAAATTTAGGCAAAGAGAATAAATTAAGACTTGCAACGGTTTCCGACGTTGGATAAAATAGTCCAACGTTACTAAAATCCAGACTAAAATACATATAAAATTTTCATATCTATGAGATTTTTAAGCTGTGTTTCAGTACGGAAAAGTTTCACATTGCACACGCTCCGCTCGTATAAAAACGTGCTTGGCCATTAGCAATGTACACTATTTTTCCTACGACCACAGCCGGACCACTTATGACAATGGCACAAAAAGCACTCTTTAGATTAGATAGATTAAGAGGCGACTAATTAACACGTGTGATGAAATTAACTTTTCAGCACTAGTGTTGAAAAATACTTTTTACATCATCCTCATTTACCAAGTCAAAGTGAAAAAATCAATGTTAAATTGACAAAGTCAAAGTCAAATATGCTTTATTGTTACAAAACAATGAAGATTTGTTATAAACAAAGCTAAACACTAAATCTAAAAACAGTACAAAGGTTCTTTCTTTCGTGGTATGATGGTTTCTAGCGTTAAAATGAACACAAAAGTATAATTTACATTTACAGTAAATGCTTACAGGACATACAATCATACAGTGGTAATATAGGAAGAGTATAAAGACAAGATATAAATTCAACTAAATACAGCAACGGATGCAACGATGCAGCTGTTAAATAAAAAACTCCAAAACGCCAATTTGACAGTCAAAAAGAATCTTGACTTTTTTCTTAAAAATAAGTTGGGAAGCGGATGCACGGATATTTAATGGAAGATGGTTATGTATTTTAATGCCTTCATAATGTAATGACTTTTTTGTTAGAGTTAATTTAGGTTGTGGCAGATGAAACCTCCCCAAGCTTCTAGTTGGATATCGGTGGATTGTGGATTCAATCTAAAAACTCTGTGTTTGTACTACCTATGCATGAAAGAGTGAGGATTGTTTCCTGCAGGAAGAGTCGGCGACGTGACATTGGTGACTTTGATTTACCTATGTGATGAATAGCTCTTTTCTGGATTATAAACAAAGTTTGGATTAAATATTCACTCGCATTTCCCCAACATGGAATGTCATAGCGAAGATGTGACTCAAATGGTGCATGGTAAACTGACTTGCCTAAATATAAGCCAAGCTCCTGAACATAAACTCTCACACCAAGGCAAGCAGAGGGGAGCTTATTGGCAAGTGAGGAGATGTATGGATAAAACTTAAGTTGGTCATCAATAATATATCCAAGAAATTTGCTGCGAGAGTAACACTCAGTTTGAGTAGATCCTATGTACATGTCCGTTAGATAACATTTAAAAGGGATGGTTTTAGTTTTAACGGGATTTTAAGTCAATAGGTTTGAGTCACACCAACGATTTATACGATTAAGACCATCCAGAATAGATTGTCGCAGTACAAGAGGTTCCTGATTATGACACAATGGCATGGTGGTATCGTCAGCAAAAATAGTAAACTTACCATCAATCGGCCACGCGTCGCGCAGTAACATTCTTTCACAAGCTTCAATCCGTTACTTTGCACTCTAAATACACAAATAACTATTTGACCCACAACAGATGCGTTGTCGACAGTGGCGGATTTACCCTCAGGCCCGGTAGGCCGGGGCCTAGGGCGGCCAGATTTTAAGTTTGCAATAAAGTAATTTCATTATGTAGTCTATATGGTGGATGCTGAGAAAGGGGCGGCTGATAGCTTGGGGCCTAGGGCGGCCGAGACTGCAAATCCGCCACTGGTTTCGACGACCACTTAGAAACGATGTGAACCAAGATAATTTTAAGGCAACACCTCGGAAGTCATAGCAGTGAAGTTTTCGTGTTAGGATATCATGAATGTGTAATGAACCAAGGGCCAACACCTGATTTATTTTAAGAATTGTTTCAACAATTTGTTAAAACCAATAAAAATTTCAATTTAATTTTAATCGTTCAAAAAATTAAATGAAGTTTCGAAACAAAACACACGAAGAAAACGTTCAAATAAAATAAAAAGTTTAATTTATCAACGAGAATTAAAAACGAATTGAAGTTTAACTTTCACGAAGTAGGACCGAACTCGCGAAAACAAAAAGAAAATGAGGGATCATTATTTTAACTAAGGGAAGCGTAAGCCAAACCACTTAAACTCATTCAATACAAAATAAAAAATAAATATTAATAAAGCCACTTACCATTGGAATATATTTCAATAAGCGGCATGGTGAATAACTACACAAGCTTCGGGATCCGATTTGAAATCACGGTGACTTATACTTTAGATTTGTTTTCGACTGCATTAGAGAACGCGGCACAAAAAGAATTAAAAATGAGATCAACTGCGGTCAAAATAAATTCTTACACTGGTTCCTCAAACCTTGCTCTAAAAAGAACCGATCATTAGTCAGGGCGGTTCTAATTTCCAGTCCAACGAATTAAATTGAAAGAAAGACGATATTACCTTATAAGGATAGAACATTTCTTGAACTTTGAACACGCGTGTGCACTAAAAGCCAGGGCTAGGTATGGAAAAATGGCGAAAAATACCCGAAACGTGTACGAAGATTCTGGATTTTCTGGCGGACGAAACGCGTCACAACCCAGCTCTAAAGCGTGACCTTATCGAAGAAAAATCAGTCTTATTCTCAAATCCCGTTGCAGTAGGTCCTAATGGCTAAAACCAAATTTTTTTAAGAAATATCAGTTACAGCTGGTCGCTATGCCGAAACTTAGTTAAAAAGTTTAAACATTTAAAGTCTTAATTTGCTAGCCGATAATATGGTCTTGGTTGTGACCAAACCGAAAGTAGTGCCTTTCAGTTTAAGGGCTCGTGGAAATAACTAAGTAAGTAGGTAAATTCATGTCGTCGGTTCAAAAAGTAATGTAAAGAAACGAGGTTGAAAATTCGTCAGCCGTCGAGGAAAAGTGGTCAAACAGAAGCAATAAAGGTTTCAGTAGCAGGTTCCGGGTGAACATTAAGCGTTAGCCAGTAAGTTTAGTTTTAAGTCATAATGTGTCGATTGCTTGTATATTTGAAAATATTTATCGTTGTCTGTTTGCAAGAAATTCATGAGTAATTCAGTAAAACATTTATTGCTGTAGGATTCGATAATTAAAGGAGTATCCCATTAAATAATTAGTGTTATCATACTTATTTTATTTAATTAATTCACTGCGGAAACGAATATTGCTGATTGAAATTATTTTATTATTCAGCAATGACTGCTTTCCGATTGAACGAGCGGTGTGACGTCACGTGTCGTTTAAAATAAGTAGCTTGCGGTCACAACTTTAATTGTTTATTGCAAATTAAATATTGCGAATTGAGGGCTGATATTTGGTGTGTGCTGTCTCTATAGGTAGGCAAATATATTAAAGAAATAAAAATATGTTCAAGTTCCCTATTGTTGACAGCCTAGTAAAATATATTATTCTATGAAAGATGATACACTGAAAAAATGTATCAGTGTCTAATTAATAATACCAGTGTCATTTTTCGTTTAATGGGCAAGGTCTGATTGTCTGGTCATCTTAAAAAATAAGCGAATAAATTTAGCCCCTATTAAAATGCTCCCTTTCAATTATTTTATTAAAACATCACTGTTGTGGCTTACGTTCATTTAATTATATTTAATATACCTAAGATTAGAATTAAGCACTGGTAAGAGGCATAAAGTGCTTTTCAACTAGGTAGCGAAATATGGGTGGTTGCTCAAGTGTAAAGGAAATTATTTTACGTCGAAATTAGGGCATGTTGGGGTTTGGAACCTTCGGCAACATGCACTAAAATGGAGTTTTATCCACAATACTGAAACAAAATTATTGCACTCGACGCGCGTTTCGCTAACCATATTAGCGTCATGAGGAGATGATTAAAACTGTTTTAATCATCTCCTGATGATGCTAACATGGTTAGCGAAACGCGCGTCGAGAGCAATAATTATGTTTCTGTATTGTGGATAAAACTCCGTTTTAACGAAATTAGGGTGTCAACACACTGACACTGGTGCTGGGAACCCGATTACAGACAATTAACGAACAGAGATTGACGAAAAGGCCGTAAAAATACAGTAAGTAATTAACTCTGGTAAATCGGCGTTCATTACAAATGATACAGTCGAACGCCTTTGAAAGATGACAAAAGGCTATGGCTCACTATCTACCCTCATTGATATGGAGGTACAACTCTTGTATAAGATTATAAATAGCATCCGTTGTACTCTTTCCCTCCTGAAAACCAAACTGAGTTTTGCTGACAATGTTATTGGACTCCATAAAGGATAACATACGTACCTTCACAAGTTTCCCTATGATTTTTGACAAAGTTGATAATAGAGAGATAGGCCTAAAATTAGATGGATCATCCAGACTACCTCCTTTATGGATAGGGATAACCTTTGCTGCTTTAATACATGGGAGAAAAATCCCTGTTTCCCATGAGTTATTAATTGCATGGACCAATGGTAATAATGCAACAACGGGCATATTTAAGAAAATCTTTGCAGAAAGGCAATTTTCTCCTTTTTGTTTTTAATGCAAATGAATATCTTTTTGAGCTCCACAATGTCGGTTGGTGCAAGAAAAATAAGTTTTGGACACTAACCTGGGATAAGTATTTGATGTATTTTTTGTTGAAGACTACTAGTAATCCCGCAACAAAATTGATTTATTTTGTCAGGGGTTGTTTCAGGGATTGGTAATGGTCGATGATTACTGTTACGGCGAATTTCATTTACAATGGCCCAGCATGCCCTGGTCGCATTGCCTGACATCTCCATACGATTTGAATAATAACTTTTTTTGGACTCTCTAATCAGACGACGATATATGGAACGATACTCCTTGAAATATTCGGGAGTGTGAATTTTCTGATCCTATGTAGTGAACGTAGTTGCTTTTCGGCGTTTTTGGCTTTAATTTTCGTAAGAGGAAATGCATTATTAAAGAGATGTAGCATATTTTCATGAAAGTTTGATAAAGGTTGAGGTGAGATGAGGACCGATTCCCAACCAACCGAAGGACACAGTGTGTGAAACTTACTATAATTCCCGTGACTGAAAACTCTGCCACTCCTCGGTGCCTCTTTTTTATCAATAGTTGTAGATGAGATTTTTGTGATGCTTGTTGGAGATTGTACATGCATTTGCAAATTATGACATTGCAGTAAATTGGATAGGCGCACTCCCTTCAGTATAAGCAATATTAAAATCTCCACTCAAAATTATGTTTAAGTTATCTAGAGTAGCCAAGCTCAAATAATTGTTAGAAGATCGGGAATGATAAACGCATATAGCCTACACGTTTCGGGTTTTTGAAAAAACAACGGAAAATTCAAAAAGAAATTCTACAAGGAGGTCATTAAATTCAGTTACTTCCTGAAAAAAGTTCCCCCTCAAGAAAGGTTCATTCAAGAGTATCATACACCCTCCATGGGCAGATTGTGTTCTACAATATTTCGATGCAGCTACATAACCAGGTAAATGAATCACTTCATCCTGTCTTAGCCAATGCTCAGTTAGCAGGATCATAATTTGATAGTTAATGTCACCCAGGAAAATAGATAACTCACCTATTTTCTTCCTTATTGACTGAACATTAAGCAAAACTAAAGACAGATTGCTGTCAGCTAGGGGTATATAGTTTGTATATTCTTCTGGCGTAAAAAAGATTCGTCATGCCTTGAGGACCGACCCTTCAGCTGATGCATCTTTATTCAATGAAGTCTGAGGTATATCATTATTTACAAAAAAAAATTACTAAATATTCAGCTATATACTTCTTTTCTGTGTGATTGGGTGATATCATTGGGTCAAAAGCTGCATAAGAAAATTTACGCAGGCATCTCTCCACTATGCGATTTTGTGTGGCGATCATTTTGTTCAGTGCAGGTTGATCGTAAAGAAG
>MU182309.1:0-28533 GCA_016904865.1 Pissodes strobi
CCATTGTTTTGGTTGATCAAGCGTGACTAGTGGGATCCCAGGATTGGTTCTTTTTAGTTCCGCTTGATTAAGCAAACAATAGTATGAAAGGGAGTTAGGTAGATTTTAATTTTAGTTTTAATCATCTCCTGATGATGCTAACATGGTTAGCGAAACGCGCGTCGAGTGCAAATATTCTGTTTCGGTATTGTGGATAAAACTCTGTTTTTGAGTTTTTAATATTAAAATTCCTATGTATTTATCTGGTTTGAGGGAGTACCTTTGGTTTGTTTTCATTTTAGGTTGTAGATGGTTGGAAAGGTTTGAGATCATGTGAAGTGTTTGTGTAGGTTTCCTATATATCAAAAACTGTAAAACTTCTGGTGTTTTATGCATTGAAATGCCTAAAAAATATATTATTTTTGGTTCATTTCTATTACTAGAAAAAGAAAATATACAAATAATAAATTGCTTAGACATTTCAATACAAGAGGCAATAAGACATCAGAAAGTTTTAAAAGTTTCAATATATGGTAAACCTACACAAATAGGTCACACAGTATCAAACCTTTCCAACCATGGACAACATAAAGTGGCAGACAAAAGGGTTTAAGATATTGTATGATACAAGTATCATACACATATCATATTGCCTGCCTACAATAACTAATATAGTTCCAATATAATTGATACTTTTATAACTGGAGCGAAATATAAAAAAATAACAAATTAAAAAGCCCCAAGGTTCTCCCCAAAACTGATAAATGCATTGCAATCCCATTTATGGATAACGCTATTAATAAAGTAATAGTTTCTACATAGATCGCACTTACATCATCTGCTTTTGCTTAGAACTTTAGATCATTAATAACTTTAGCGCTCATTTAAATTCACATTTCTAGCGAGTATTTTCTCTAAAAACTGCAACATCTAGATTTTTTTGAATATAGTTAAACTTAACACTGAATGGTTGATCTAAAGAGATCATTTATTCTATCGCACAGACGCCTTAAACATAAACAGTCTTACTACTAATGATTTCTGAAGAGTTTCAAAATGTCGCTACATTCTTAACTAGATGATTTTTGAACCACAAATTGACATTCTCAATGCAAATAACGTGATAATATGAAATATCCTACTTCTTGTCACACCGTCAATTGTTACTGTCTCCTATATCCGACCATGAAGTTGATAATTGAATTCCCCCAACAAAAAAAAAAACAGTCTTGTATGCAAGAAACCAACAAGTAACCAATCCAATCTACAACTACAAAAATAAAATCAATTAAAAAACTTCTTACACCGTCGCAAAACGTGATAAAAAGTTTCTGAAAGCTTGATAAAGAAACAACGCATTTTAATGTTTGGGTCTGGACATATTCACTGCAACCGTGATAGTTCACATTCTTGTTTGCTTTGAAATCATATAAAATATCTCTTCTAGTTTTTAACATGCATGATGCATGTATGATAATGTATTTTTATTATTACTTTCAATTGCCTTAACATATTTTATTCATTTCAGTTATCTCTAAAAGAGTGGGACATTCCATATGATGAATTGAAAATTTCTAAAGAGGTGGGCACCGGAAGATTCGGAACAGTGTCCCGAGGTTATTGGCATGGAGACGTGGCCGTGAAACTTCTGAACGTCAAAGATGACAAAACTCTCGAACAATTTAAAATGGAGGTCGCAATTTTCCGTAAGACCCGACATGATAATCTTATTCTTTTTATGGGGGCGTGCATGAAGCCGCCCAAATTGGCTATTGTCACTAGTTTCAGTAAAGGAAACTCGTTGTATACCCATATCCACTTAAGGAAAGATAAGTTTAATATTAATAGAACGACTACTATGGCTCAACAAATTTGTCAGGTAAGGACTGATTTAGATTACTTATTTGTCATCTCAAAATCCTAAAAAATAGTTTATTTCCTAACCTTTCTATTAAGTAGCTCTAGACCAACGAGAGTGCATGAATCGTCATTTGTTTTACTGGTATTGGATATTCATTTAATGATTACATATTTTAGATTTTTATGGCATTTATTATAAGTTTTTTATGTTAGCATTGTTTTTCTTAACCTTCAATGATATTTTTACAATTTTTTAATGGACATTTTTAGATATTCTCATTATATATACTTTCTTTAGTATTGGACGTGTTTTCTTATTCACTATCATAAACTCACTTCTCTGATAGCTGTTATTTTGATACATTTTTTGTTTTTCACGTTTTTTATGCTCGTCGTCTGTGCTAACTGGGATATAATATTGTTATGGCGGACCTATGTTTAGTTGTTCGTATTCCCTATTACGCCAACACTGTAGTGATAGGATTTCGTCAGTCGTCAGCTCCTGGTCCAAAGGTTAAAACTGGCATTAGTCCATTTTTTTTACCTTAAAAAGCTACCGTAAAAGTTAAATAACTAAAAATTATGTTAATATTAAAACAGAACATACAGAACACTTATTGTGAGAATATTTTACTTCCGGGAAGATTTAGTTTGAGTATTCAGTCAAATGACTTTCCTGCAGAGGTTCTTATGGTGTGTGAACTATTGGAAATATATTTAGATAATTTGGTTTTGTATAATTTTTGAGTATGTAAGGTGTTTTAAAATATTATTATTGATCTTCGATCTCAAATATTTTAATATCCATTTGAAGGAAACATTTTAAATATTTGAAAAATTGGTCGTGATATATGACTTGTTTAAATTGGGGCAGCTGGGTTTGAGAAGATGGCCGAAAATAGCCGATTATTGTGCCACCTATGATATCACCCAAATTGGTTAATCAGTTTATAAATTTTTGTTCACTGTCAAGGGTGGAATGTTTTCAATTTAACGTCCTGTTTTTAAAAGAGAGTATTTTTTTAGGGCATGGGTTACCTACATGCCAAAGGTATAGTTCACAAGGATTTGAAGACTAAAAACATATTTCTGGAAAACGGGAAAGTCGTGATTACAGAT
Source organism: Pissodes strobi (assembly GCA_016904865.1). Lineage (NCBI taxonomy): Eukaryota > Metazoa > Arthropoda > Insecta > Coleoptera > Curculionidae > Pissodes > Pissodes strobi. The sequence continues at coordinate 2,959 of MU182309.1, forward strand.
TTTGGTCTTTTTAGTATAACGAAACTGTGCTTTGGTCCTAGGTGAGTAAAGCTATTTTTTAATTTAATTCGCTAATGAATTTAACTAATTAGTAACGAACAATAGTGCGATTACTTCACTATTGCCGAATAAGGTGGAAAAATATGTCCATAAATTATATACTTTTACTTAAAGCTGGCATATATTTCTGTCACCAGCACGCACAATCACATGTTAAGCCTTCTAGGTGCTCCCTAAGGTGAAGATGCAATAAATCCTAAGTAACTGCACTTATGTAAAACCCATGATTTTTCATATTAATAGGGAGCAGGGATCTTATAAAATATAAATATTGTAAACAGCGCTCTGGATAATGATAAATAAATAATTAAGGATGGTTATGCTGGAATCTATCTAGATGATATTGTTGTTTTGTATATATAAGATTTTAGGAAACTGGTACTTCCAGGAGAACAAATAGCTCAGTGGTCAAAGACAAGAATATTTTTGGTTTCTGTGCTTCGAAAACTAATTCGTGTATCAAATTTAAACTACTCCTTTATCACTGGGCAATGGCAGAATTAAACCGACTGGGATTGCTTAAAATTCCTTTTAATTATCCATTGGTCCCAATTTGCTCCTTTACGCTCGTCTGGCATCTATTACTGAAATTATGGTAAGAGTTCTGATTTCTGAAAAATACACAGAAATTGACATTTAATAACGTAAGAAGCTGAAGTCTTGAACGAGTTAATTTTAATCGAATTCAATACTGCCGGCAAATAAAGAACCTTACTATGAGTTCAGGTTGCTTAATATAAACATAGTCAACTCTATCAATGTACAAAATATATCCTATTCATTTTGTTTCCATTTTTTTTTAATAGAACTGAAAGCTTAAGCATTCCTCCTGGCTGGCTGTGTTACTTGGCTCCTGAATTAATGCGTAGTTTAGATGCCCACAGGTTTCAAGAAAAAGAATTACCTTTTAGTGCATCGTCAGATGTGTATGCGTTTGGGTAAGTTAATTTAGATAACAATCACTTTTAACACATTGGTAGGCCTTAGATTATTTAAAATTGAAGAAAAAAAAAACAGTTTTAACAAGAAGAGTTAGATTTTCTTTAAACCGCAATGTGATCACTAGTTTATTGCACAAGTTTTTACCTTCCCATAAATGATCCAATATCTATTAGCGAGACTAAAAACGACAAATAAAATAAATACAACATATAGGATGATATTTGAAAGTGGAAATTGTGAAAAAAACGGTAGTGCCAATTAAAAAAGCATACTTGTCAACAGGCAATAAAATTCTTTCTTTACCAGAGTAGTAGCTTTTAGTAACTTTGAGCCCTTTGTCTATGATACCAAGATTGAATAATATTAAAATATATTCCTTGTTTTTTTATTATATTTTACTCAGTTACTTTAAAAATACCAGACATCCCACTAAATGTAAAAAATTAGTAAAACTGAACGTCTTGACTTTCGGCATTGCTTTGTTCTCGTTGCGTCGTGTTTGTGGTGTTGTTGTTGTTGTTCGTCTCACTGTTCGCTCTGCATGTAGCATTTACCCAAATCAAGTGGGAAGCAAGGCGGATAGACCGGTTCAGTGACCGCCCCTCCTGCAACAATTTATTTCTTTCCAGCTGACTTTTCTTAAACTTTACAAAAATAATCCCGATTGCCCATATTATTATTCAATTCACTTTATACTTGTACATGTTTTTACTAAGAGGACAGTAGTTAGACAGACAGCACAACAGAGGTTAACACTCTTTTCGCTCCTGGACAACAGGAGGAGCATACACACACCGAAAGGTTGTCCCGGATGCATTTAAGCACAATGCACCGCGCCTCGGTCAATAAAATCATTTTCGCTGGTTTGATTGGTCTAGACCGAGCGCAGGTACGTTTTGCCACACTTGACTGAAACGCGGTGCATTATGTCATGTCTTCTTCAGCATGGGATATCAAGCCTATTGTGTCACTTTGCCACGCGCTAGTACATGGTACATGCTGTGCTTTTGTTTAGCTTTTTATTTCATATTGCTCAATTATGTCAATAGTTTTATCGTATCCTTTGCCAGGATGGCCAAATATCGACAATAATTAAGTCATTTTCATGGCCCTACGCTCGCTTTGCTCGCTACGGTGGCTCATCAAACAGGAACTAACCAAGTGCTAACCAAAACTAACCCAAGACATACCCAAAATCAAGAAAAAAAACTTTTTACAAACATAAACTAAAAAAGAATTAAAAACAGCTTGACACTGACGGGGATCGAACCAGCAACCTTCGCATCACAAACACACTATCTAACCACTAAGCTATCAGACGTTCGGAAGCAATGCAGTGTACCGCGAATACATGGGTAATTTGCCGATTGGATCCCACGTTGAAGAGGACAGGGCATATTGCACCGCGTTTCAGCCAAGTGTGGCAAAACGTACCTGCGTTCGGTCTAGGCCAATGAAATCAGCGAAAATAATTCCATTGACCGAGGCGCGGTGCATTGTGCTTAAATGCGTCCCGGATGAAGAACCCATGGTACTAAAAGAAGGGATTCTAATTAAATTGTTTCACTCAATTTTAATGTTTTTATCTTGTTAATTAATTGTATTTAAACTCCTACATTATAACGTTATTCATATTATATTATGTCAATACTTGAAAGCTATTACTAGGTACGATATCTTCATAGTTGTGAATTAGATATTTATTAATTAAAATCATTGTTGAGTCATTAATGTTAGATAATAAATATCTGACTGAAATGGGGCTAGGCACGTTGAATTTAATTAATTCTTTGTACAAGTCCTTGTCCATTATGGGGCACACGAATAATATATGCAAAAGGTCAGAGATTTCTGCGTAACATTCGCAATCTGGGGATTCCAATAGCCCCAATCTAGAAAGATGTGCAGGAGTAAGACAATGACCTGATCTCATGCGAATAATAGTTCTTATGTGTGTTCTATCTACGAAGGTTATATTTTTATATCAGGGTGTAAATTCGAACTCACCCCGAATAGAGGCATACCATACCCCTTTTTCCCTTGTAGATTGTTTCCACCAGGCCTTCCATTCACTTCGAGTTTTCCTTTTTATTAAAACATATAGCTCTTCTTTGTCAAACTTTATTTTTAGAGGTACATTCAGAATTCTACCCACGTTTGCAATTTTATCAGCCATTGTATTACCATGAATATTTGAATGACCCGGTATCAGGCCAATATAACCCTAGAGTTTAGTGATTCTTAAACTGAGTCTGGTATACTAATTAATTAGTATTAATTAATTAATATGCCAGACTCAGTTTAAAGAAATTATTAGGTGGCCCAAAGGACAAAATTGAAATGTTAGAAAGAAGTGGAATATATGAAATTGGATGTATGGATTGTAGCCAAAAATATGTTGGGCAAACTAGAAGATCTATACAAACGAGATTCAAAGAACATATAGCTCATTTAAAGTATGGCAGAACAGAAAAATCAAGTATTGCCGAGCATGCTTTTGATAATTCATAGAATAACAATTAAAAATTTAAAATTAATTCATAATATATATAACTATTCCAGGATTGGTTTTTTTTTTTAGTTCCGCTTGATTAAGCAAACAGTTGTATAAATGAGATTTAGGTAGATTTTAATTTTAGTTTTAATCATCCGGGGATTTCCATTCAAAAATAGGATCAACCTGATACAGTTAAATTTTCCAACAATTCACCAGCCACCTCCGGAGTTGGAAGTCTTACCCTCAGATTAGTCACAGAAGCATTATAAAACTTCCTAACTGTCTTCCAGACACTCCTTAGAGGAGTGTTTTTGTTCAAAGAAGCACAAAGTTTTACAGAAGGATTGTCGTTTTTTATTATGTAGAAATCTTCTAGACTCTACAATAGTTTTCTTCATTTCCAAAATTTTTTCCAAAGTTGAGTCGTTTATATAGCTCCTAATTGCATTTTTCCTTTGAGATATACCAATATTACATTCTTCATCCCACCATGGTACCGAGGGTTTAAATATTTTGTTGTTAACATTACTTCTGGGAATAACTCTCGCTGCCTGCTTAATGACACTAAGTAATTGTTGATATGACATCAACCCATCCGCTGGGATGGATAAGAGGACACAATCATGATACTGATTCCAATCAGCTCTCCTAAAACATCTCCTGGTGATGGCCTCACCGGGACCTAACTCATCTGGCACTAAATACTTAATAGATGTGGGGAGATGATCGCTGTTGCCGCAATCATCTAACACTTCCCAGGTTATTTTAGTGCCCAACATTTGGCTGGCCAATGTAAGGTCTACAACTGATTTATTTTGGTTAGGGTTACATATTCTAGTGGGTGAACCATCATTTAACACAGATAGGGATAGGGAAAATAACGACTCACAAATAACTCTAACTTTATGATTTTCTATAGAACTACCCCATACAGGGTGATTTGCATTGAAATCCCCGAGAATGAATTTATGGTCAGGGATTGATGATATAAGTCTTTTCCAGTGACACTCCTCCAGCGAAGCATTTGGAGGAATATAAATGTTTGCAAGGTGAAAATTATATTTGTGCAATTCAATAATCATTATGTTTACATTCTGATGAAGATAAGACGAGTTTATTTCAACTTCCGACACATCTATACAATTCCTAATTATAAAAGCGAGGCCTCCCTTGCCATCAGCCCGATCCTGTCTCCTAACATAATAACCAGCAGAGCTGAACTAAACCTCGATATCGATGGTTTACGTTTTTTAGAAGCTGTATATTTAGTTGCTGTCTCACTGTAGGTTGGCAACTGAGCATTACTCAATACATCCTGAGAGCAAGGTCTTGAATTTTGGACTATCGGTTGAGGACTAAATTGCCTAATTTCCGGAAAATCTTTTTCCATATTCATAAAAAATTGCCTCGTCGTTTTAGGATAAGCTAAGTTAGCATAGAAAAAGGAACTAGAAGTCATAGACATGTGTACTTTAATTTGTTTTTGCCTCAGAAATTCTCTCACTCCTTGTCCGTGGAATTATGACTTGAACTATTGCAGTGATAGCATTTAGTAGAAAAGGTGCATTCACTTCATGAATACCAGCACAGTTATTACATTTTGCTTTTCCTCGACCTTGAGCCTTAATATGACCGTAAAGAAGACAATTAAAACGTTGTTTAACCCTCATTATGTATGGATATATTATCATCTCAAGACCATAGATTGATATAGTTTTTGGAAGGCATTTCCTGTTTTCACAAATTCCCTCTTCATTATCACCTGTCACTGACCTATTGAACCTTTGGACCTCAATAATGTCTACCACGCTGCTAGAAAACTTTTGCATTTCTTCTTCTGAAAAAGATTTGCAAACATCCCTCACAATACCCTTACAATATACATTTACATCCGGTACGTACATTTCATACCCTTTCTTTAAGAGATATTTATTTTCAAGGAAGACATTAGCTGCCTGCCCTAGACTAAATTCGATTATCACTTCGTTTTTATCTTTTCTTAGAGGCCCTTTCTGATGAGAAACTCGTATCCCCTCTTAGATCTCTTGCAATTGACATAGGATGAAGATTACCAATATTTTGCCCTTTCTCGTGCTTAGCCTGTACTACAACAGTAAATGGCCCTAAACTATTAGTTTTATAATTGTTCACTTTTTTTTCAATAGATTGTATTTTGCTCTGATTCTGAAAAGTTAATTGCTGACTTTGAGCATTTACATTGTTTAAGATTTCTTTAACATTATCATTTGGTTTTAAAGGGGGGCTCATCCCCCCCCCCCCCTCCTTCCTAGTCTACCTCTATTACGGAGATCTAGCCCCGTGAAGTTGGGTTATGTCCCAAGAGAATAAATATACGACAAATTAATAGACTAAATATACACAAAGGATATTGTTAGTATGCTTTACCCCTCGAAGAAAATTTTTCACGACCACGTTTGTGGTGATTTACAATTTAATAAACTCAGCCCGTGACAAGTCACATTCACCGACTATTGAATTAGATATTATCAATAATTACAGATATGCACGAATAAATATGTTCTAACTATGACCGAATGTCGCTGCTATTTTCTTGGAATTCAGGTTTGCAGCAATGTAGCAGTGACAAAATGGCAGTTCGTGAAATCACCACTAATGAATACACATAATAAAATATACATAACAGGATAATAATAAATGTTGTATTTCAGTACCGTGTGGTATGAACTTTTGTGTGGAGAATGGCCTTTCAAGAATAAACCTCCTGAAGCTGTTATCTGGCAAGTTGGGAAGGGAATTAAACAGCCACTTGCGAATTTACAAGCTTCTGCTGAAGTTAAAGTAAGTAGACTTTATTTATTACTCTAATCTACAGAATTCAGTCATAACAAAGAGAAATTCCCTTTCTAGATTGAAAATGTACATACAACTTCAATATAGACGTTGTATATGTATTTTTGCTAAAAACTAAGTTATTTATCTGGTTAATATTAATTTTGATTTGTTTAGCTCAGTTTATATATTTTTTGCGGATTTATTAATTGCAAGAAAATTACAATAAACATCTCATCCCAGGAATCATGAATCTATATTAGTTCGTAGAAAACTATGCCTATATTTGAGAAGTTATCTATAATTATCCATCTGTTAATATAAACTAGCACTTTTGCATTTTTGTACCTTGTAATTAAAATTAATAATTAACTCACTAGCAATACAGGTTAGCATATTAGAAGAAATAAAATTTACGTTTTAAGCGATTAGATCTCCTAGTACTATGACTACCCAGGAGAGTATATCATTCTGTGTAAGTAACTAGCTGGGATATACACCGTTTCAGGAATGGCATCTGATGTAGCCCAGTTTATAAAGTAAAAATAAAATACAATTTATAATCTAGGAACTGGAATAATAGTGCAAAAAATTCACCTACTTTATTGTAAACTACAAAATCTAGTAAAAATACAAGATGTACTTCAATCGGCAAATATTATTCGGATATAATAGAGAATCAAATGAATCTACCCAATGTAAAACATGCCGAAGCATTAACATCATAATAAAAAAGTCGCTAGTTTGATAAAATGTTGCAAAGACATAATGTATTATGAACTATAATACGTCATATTTAATAAGAAAACTAGCTAAATTTGAGGAGAGTATATTCATTATATTTACAATAGGATCAGTGGGTAAAAAATTAATTAATTATTCAAAGCAGATTTGTAGTGGATATGCGAAGGTGAGTAAAAAATTATCACAATCTTCACATTAATGAAAGATCTTTCAAAAAAGCAGTTTGGATTACAATTAATCAGTTACAAATAATTAAAAAGCAACTCTGACTTAAGAGGAGAGACATAGTTTAAAAGCTACACAAAATGTCAACCTATGAGAAAATTGACTAAAAGTATACCAAATATTCGTCTACAAGCTTACATTATTTTAAAGATTATTTTGCTCAGTCATAAATTTGCTTAAAATGTAAAATACGTGCCTATTAGGCAGAAGTTTGCAAAAGAAAGATAACCTAAGAATAAAAGAAGTCATTTGAATCCAGTCATAGTTCATCTTACCGAAAGTATAACAAAATATGAAGGTTTGGTAGTAAGAGTTCAACAAAAAATAAACCTTGCATTAAAAACGTAAACAGAACAGTACCGTCAAATATAACGACAAAAAGCTAATATCTTGAATATGGTTAATAACTTAAAAAATACTAATAATTGTAAATTTTTGAAGGATGTTATGTATGATATGTTCTATATTGTCGCGGGTTATTTTTTTGTACTAATTTACCTTTGCTTGCATTTGAATCTCAAGGGAGTAGGAAAGGATCGAATAGGGGGATGTGGGATTAGGGCTTCTTCAGTCGTGATCCCAGGGTGTAAATTGTCATGGCAAAAGTTCTAATTGTACTACTAATAATTTTTTATTTTTGATTTCGCGCTTTTGACGGGGCAGATTTTTCTTCAAAACTGTCAAGTCTTTTATGCGATTCAGTTTTGTTAAGATCATGAAATTGGCACTTGGGCCAATTTACACCTTGGGACCAGGAGCGAACAAAATCCTCTCCTATCTTATTCAATCCTTTCATATTTGCTTAATTCAAGTAGCATCAAGGGTAAATATTTAGTTAAAAAAACAAATGGATATTGACATGTGAAAAATAACAGTTTTTATACTCTTTAACTTGGAATATTGCCAGCACTTTCTCAAGCATTGTATGCCATTCTCTACTCACTTCTAGTTCCCAAGGTGTAAATGAAAATGTCACATTGTTAACTGAATGTCAAGATGCAGCAAGTACAAGCCTATCTAAGTTTATAGTTTACCCATGGTGTTCAAAATTGAGAAGAGGACACATTATTTATAATAAAAACACAAAAAGTTCTATTTGTCAGACGAGCGTCCTATTTGTCGTTATCCGCGTCTCTGTGTGTTTTATATTGATATATATTTTTTTAGGATATACTTATGCTTTGTTGGCAATTCCGGGATGAGAGGCGACCCGACTTCCAAAGGCTTTCGGATATCTTGGGCAAATTGCCTAAGAAGAAGTTAGAGAGAAGTCCTTCGCATCCAGTACATTTGAGCAGATCGGCTGAATCGGTATTCTAAATCGTAACCATGAATTTAAGAATAAATAGATGAATCTTGATTCTAAATAAGAATAACTTGTTCCCTGTAACAATTAATTCTTTGGCTTATAAACAAGTAAATTCCATTATTATACAAATGGACATCATTTTGTCCCCAAGATAAATGCGATATTGTGGAATGGCTTGGTCTTAAGTCATAAGTATTACCTGTTTATTTCTAGTAAGCTGTGATTATTTTTATATTCTATGTAAGGGGGAAATATTGGCAAATATTTCAAGTTTCACAAACTAATTCAGAGAAGGGCCACAGTGATAGTTAAATGAATATTTCTAAATTATTATAGCTATAATAACACTGTGAAATATCTTAGTTGAGATGTGCCTTCATATAGTTTTGTACTTTACGTTTTTTTTATGCCTGGAATAGGTGTAAACTTATATACAGAAATACGTAATCTATCTCGCAATGGGAATATTTTATGAAAAAACTATAATATTTTTGTTTACGAAGTTTGCGTCATAAAAGTCGTCTAATTACTTTTTATTTTTAGGAGACCTAGTGGGTGATATTCAAAAAGGTAACGTACGTTACTGGTAAATGCCATCAACAATGTTATATAATGAATATGTGATATTTTGCAATAGGCTAATTGAATCTTAATTTTAAGAAGCCTAAATATCTCATCATATCATTTGCTGGTATTCAAAAAGGTAACGTACGTTACTGTTGTGACCAACATTGTTGACCAGTATTTATTTTCATTCAAATCTTGGATATCTTTAGAAATCGTTGGCGAACTTATTCGGAATTTTAATTAAGATCGCAGTATTCATCGGAAAATATTCGTAGCTGGGTTATAAATATCCCCATTATTTTCAAGCTTGCGCATATGTTAGACATACACTTATTTAATTTGCAGCTACACAAAAAACATGTTTGTTAAATCGAAAACGATAAAATAAAAATCATCATACTAATATTTATATCGATAGGCTCATAGCAATAGTCAAGGTACTCTGATATATCACAACATGAAGTAAACAAACAACTAACAAACAAAAAACAAAAATATTTATTGTCGTATTCTTGAATGAAGCCAGATCAGTATTTTAAGAATTGTGTTATTTTGCTTTGGAATTGCGTTCTGTTAAAGGATTTAACATTATTGTCAAGTACAGAAACATTTAAAGTTTCTGCTAGATGCAGTGAGTCGTCACCCAACAATTGTATTATTATATATATTAAGTTAGAGTTAGAATGATCTCACCTTTAGCGTGAATTTACAGAGATGCGAAAATATTGAAAAATTCGCTTACTTTTTGTGAAAAGTACATTATCGATTGGTCTAATGTTAAGCTTAAATTTAACATGTTTTGAAGTATAAAGAAATCATTCTTGTCAAAAGGTTATACTCGCGAAGTAATTATTAAATCATATTTTGTTAAAATTTAATACACGGAGATTTGTAGAGACCCTGAATGCAAAGATTTCTTATCAAAAAAGTTACCGATCCTTTCTAAAAAATTGGGTTAATTTCCACGGCTATAGAGTAATTTATTAAATGTCTAATTGTAATCAGAAGATTTGGCTAAGTTTGAAAATAATAGGAATATTAATATATGAGCTACGATTTAAAAATTAATACAGTTTGAGAATTTAATTACTTTGCGGATCTAAAAGATGCACTCTTAACGAACAAGATAATATTGTATGTATGCCACTATTTATTTCAAAGCGACCTAGAACTAGGACCTAAAATATATTTTAATATCAATTAACTTTTTTCTGTCATTACGACAGCAGTACTTTTCCTGTTTGCTAAATGTTAGAATAATACTTATCTGATAATAAGTCTTGAGTATACAGAAAAGTAAACATAGGAGTCAATTTTTTCCACGAGGGTAAAGAATAGACATAATTTCAATTAAAAAGATAAAGTCGAGTCACCCTGGTTTTATAATCCGCCAAGTATAAACATACTTTTAAAAACTAAATATTTTTCGGTGATAAAATTTTCATCACATATTGGTTGGTATAATGATATGAAATTGCACCAAGCAACATCACAATTTTTGGTGGGATCTATGACTAATAGATTGTTATTATTTTCTGGAAAGTCATCTTTCTTATCTCTTGGTGACTATACATAATTTTGTAAGTTTCTTACTATAAAAATAGCTTCTATGCAGTAAATAGTCCTTTTTTTAAAATATCTATAATCTTTTAAATTTTATATGAGATTTATTTATTTTATAGGTGAATAGTTATTATTGAAGTAAGGACCAGTTTTACGATATTCACAATTGATTTAATTAGAACTATGTTTTCTAAATCCTATAGCAAACTAAGAAAGTAATAATTTCTTTAGTCCCCATTTCGGCTCTTTTATAACAATATGTACGGGGTTATTCATTATATTTTGACACCCACCTGCAGCCGTAATTAATGGTAATACAAAAAAAACTTAAATTCAAAAGTTGTTTGGTTTTTTATATATTATCTTTTAGAAATGTCAAAAGAAAAAAATTGCCTGTCAAATGTCAAAAAACCGCATAACCTTATTTTTTTTAAATGGAACGCCCTGTGTATTATTGCATATTTGGATTGTGCGAAACAGTCTAGATATATTTCATGAATAATGTCCTATACCTATCTCTAACAGTTTTTGAAATATTGACAGTTGAAAATTGAGCATTTACCAAGTTTGACAGCTTATAAAATCTAAACGGCTAAAGATAGAACAAAACGGTTTGCACTTTCCTATATTGGTTTTTCATAAGCTATCGTATGACACTAAATTTAGATTTTACCAAAGGTAATCACGAATAAATTTAACCTCTGGTTAAATAAAAAGTTAGTGTCATACGTAGGGTTGGGATTTTGACCGTCAAAATCTTTTGTGGTCAATTGACCGGTCAATTGACTAAGCACCGGTCAAATTCCTCAGTTTTGTCAAAATAAATGAAGGCATGAATAATTGCATAGAAACGTGTCTTTATTATTGAAAAAGCTAACAAAAAATAAAGAAATCATTCTAAGAAACAACAAAAATAAAAATGACACATAAATATTATGTATAATACTAATCTACTTTAGTAAATTACTAATGACTGTCTGGCAGTGCTGGCCATAGCTTAGATAACGGCACATCATTCTCGTCACTGAACTCACCCTCGACATGTCCTTTATATTCTTCAGAATCTGAGTCACTCGTTTCATCCTCACTACTGAAATTGAGCGCTGGTTCCTCCGAATTTCCATATTTTTTATTTCCACTACCACTTAACAGCTTTAAGTTGTACTTTATATAAACAAGCTTTCCTGAGCGAGTGGTTTTCAATCGGTTGCGAAGCTTGCTATGGACGATGCCCCATGAGGACCAATTTCTCTCACAAGAGGCTGCAGACGGTGGCATGCTTAACAGTTTTACAGTAACCTCCTTTAACGAACAATTCGGGAGCCAATTCTTCCACCAAGTAACGGGCGTGACATCGGATGGAGTTTTACATACAGAGGTAACACCCTTTGATGCGACCCAGATAATTGGTTTATCAAATACGTTTTGGCTTGTTCTGTAGTTGGTGGTTTCCCCTATAATCTTAACCTGGCCATCTGCTGAAGAAAGATCCACTATGAGAGAAATAGCTCGTTCTAGTTCCTCATGCTTCAAGTTTTCTCCTCTATATCGTGGGTCCAGCAGATAGGCCGCATTATGGGTGTCTGTACAGATCATTTCAATCCGTTTTTCAAAATTCTTCATAAGACATGTTTCTTCAGCAATCAAAAACGGACTTTCCGACATTTGAGCAGAAAATTGATCTTTCAACTTGTACACCTTGTGGTCTCACGTCCGACAATGCCGCATTGGTATTTTCCATAACTGTAGTCAGTCTTACCACAGGAGAGAGCAGTTTTAAAAATTTCTCGTTCCGGTCCCAGAACACATCATCAGATACAATTGAAGTCTTGATTTTAGCAGAAGCAATACTCTCCACATCAATATTTATGATAGACTCTCTAAGCGATTGTTTGTTGGCCTGAATGCTGTCCATACAAGCCACTGTACTTCCCCATCTGGTTTCTACAGACATTTTCAACGATTTGCCGTTGCCACATTGTTTCTCTTGCAAAACTGCATTTGGAATATGTTTTAATTTAAAGAATTTCACTATTTCTTTACAATTTGTGACATGATCCCGAAGCGGCTTCATGGACTCCATATCCTTCATTAGCAAATTTAGTGCATGAGAAGCACATCCGATACATTGAAGACCTGGTTACCTTATCTTCAGTTCAGCCCAAGCTGCTCTCATGTTAGCCGCGTTGTCTGTAACTACGGCAGTGATCTTGTTTACACCTATCTCTTCGATAATTCTGCTGAGCTCCGAAGCAATATATATCCCAGTGTGCTTTTGGCAATGAGAAGTCATAAAATAGGTCTCCTTTACTTGTGTGAGCCATGTAGTTAATAATGCCTTCATTTCGGATGTTCGTCCAACCATCGCTTCATCATCAATTTGTGATTTTACTTGGTTTCTTATCTTTTCATAGGACATATCTAGATGTGTAGTCGACATCTGTTTTCTATTAGGAATTTTAAAAGTCGGTCTGAATAAGTTAAAGAATTTTTTCCAATATTCACTTTCGAACATGGAGAGGGCACAATTTGAAGAATATACTGCATTGCAGAAATGTTCGGTCAATTCTAACTGTTGAGCTGGGTTTACACGATCAAAGAAACTGGCCACTTTTTGGTTCTTTAAATTTCTTTGCCCTGATGGGCCGGCACTGCCAGCAGTACCTTTCCCATATGAATTTTTTCTTGATTTGCTCTCCATCTGCAAATATAGCTTCATCATGAAGGTCGCTGTCGCTATCTTCTTCACCATGACGACTTACCTAAAAGATATAACATATAAATATACAAATTTATTCTAATTATACCATATTCATATTATACATAAAATTTTAAATGTTAATCTTTCTTTAGGTTAGGTACACTGGTACACAGTTAATGAAGTACTCACATTTTCATATTTTTGTTTCTCATTTTCAGAGATTTTCTTGCACTGTTTTAAAATGTGCCTATGCATTCTATCAACATGTGTGACGTATGTAGCCCCACAGTATCTACATTTTCCTTTGACCTTATTTTCTTCCCTAACTTCAGTGATACAACCCCATATTTTATGCCGTGGTTTCGTCACCTTCTGTTGAGAGCTCATATTCAGGAACACTAAAAGTTAAAACAGTTCAATGTAATATGACAGTATCGTATAATATAAAATATACTTTAATCCAAGTTCAAAAATTAGTAAAAAATTATCAAAATGTTAAAATAGAACCATAAAAACAAAAATATTTTCAATAATGTGCTTATTTAACTTATTTTCATTGATAATGTGTTTTTCTATACCGAAACGTCTAACGTCTAATAAACGATGATACGCCGTTATATTTAGAATAAAACGTCAAATTAATTAAGCTATTAAGCATAAAACAAAATTTTTCGACTACCCATTTAAAAAAACAAAGTTGATGATGGTTGCGAATAAACGAAACGTCGAATCAAAAATTTACTTAAACCATCTTGTAGGGGAGAAAAAGTAGCAACGAGAATGTAAAATGTATTTTGACATATCTCTTCAAATAGAATCATAAAACAATTTAAACGAAATCGTGAAAATTCGATTTTATCCAAATATCTTCGGAAGGATTCGGAATTTTTTTTATATTTAAAATCATGACGTTACAGGATTCAGTGAGGCCAACTTTTCTCTAATTTAACCATCTGTATCTCCTATGGTTTACGAGATCCCTGTAGAGGGCATTCTTATCTGGGACACCCTGCATATAATATATATTATATAATATATAACCCCAAAGGAATTTTAATTTTCAAAATATGCATCTATTTTGGATGATATTTTATTTATATTTACCAAAAAATATATAGATTATTGTGCTGGGGTCTTATCAAAGAATGACCAAAAAAAAATGCTTACCTTAAATTTTGCTTACAAATGCTCCTCAAATCTTCCACAGTTGCAAACGTGTTCAACGATCAAAGCACACCCACACAGACACAATTACATTAATTAAAACATCAACGTACGTAACACGCTTGGACTTGTTAGCCGCATGAAGCTTAATCGTGGTGTGGGGCGATACGCTAGGTAGCGCCGCGCCGCGGTCCTGCTTGAATTAAAAGCTTTTGACCGATTTGACCCGGTAAAAATCTCGGTCAATTGACCGCGGTCAAGGGACCAGGCACAACCCTAGTCATACAATAGCTTTTAAAAAACCAGTACTGTTTTGTTCTATCTTTAGCCGTTTAGATTTTACAAGCTGTCAAACTTGGTAAATGGTCGATTTTCAACTGTAAATATTTCAAAAACCGTTAGAGATAGGTATAGGACATTATTCATGAAATATGTCTAGACTTTTTCGCACAATCCAAATATGTAATAATATACAGGGTGTTTCATTTAAAAAAATTTAGGTTATGCGGTTTTTTGACATTTGACATTTCTAAAAGATAATATATTAAAAACCATACAACTTTTGAATTTAAGATTTTTTGTATTACCTGTAATTACGGCTGCAGGTGGGTGTCAAAATATAATGAATAACCCTGTACATACAGGGTTATCCAACGAGGACTAGACAAGGCGATTTTTTGACTTTCCCTGTACTTTTCTAAAAAAAAGAACTGAAATAGCCATCTTATGTAATTTTCTCCCGCGAATTCGGATATGTTCAGCAAAAAACAATTGAACATCAAATAAAAGTGCTAGGGGTCACTTTGATATTTTTTTAAATGGAACACCACTACATTTTTGGACTCTCTAGAAAAATCTAAACACATTTTGTGTATATTATCCTATACCTATCTTTAGCTGTTTACCAGATATTGACACTTAAAAGTCGGGCATTTTGACACTTTCGACAGGCTCTAAGATCTAAACCGCACGAGATCAAAGAAAACGGTTTGCACATTCCTATCTTGGGTTTTCATAAGCTATCGATTGAATTTAACCGGAGTTTTAAAAGTTCCGTTTAATTTTATCCGCAGGTTAAATTCGAAGATACTGTCATTCGATAGTTTATGAAAACTTAAGATAAAAATGTGCAAACCGTTTTCTTTGATCTCGTGCGGTTTAGATTTTGGAGCCTGTCAAAGTGTCAAAATACCCGCCTTTCAATTGTCAATATTTGGTAAACAGCTAAAGATAGGTATAGGATATTATACACAAAATGTGTTTAGATTTTTCTAGATAGTTCAAAAATGTAGTAATATACATCAAATAAAAGTGACCCCTAGCACTTTTATTTGATGTTCAATTGTTTTTTGCTGAACATATCCGAATTCGCGGGAGAAAATTACATAAGATGGCTATTTCAGTTTTTTGATAAAAGTACAGGGAAAGTAAAAAAATCGCCTTGTCTATTCCTCGTTGGATAACCCTGTACTACATGAAAAACATACAAATAAATTAGCACCACATGTCTCATTTTAAATAACACTAAGTAAATAAGCCGAAATATTGTCTAATGTATATATTGTTGTTTTTCGTTTTATAAAACCATTTTCGCTAGCTGTAAATTAAGTCATGATCCATGCTAATTAAGATTTTTTTTTTAATTTGATGTCCATAGATTTTACGAAAACTTCAATAAGATAAGCGTATGACGTTTTGTCAAAAGGGAAATGCCGGAATAGCAACTTCCAAGTCAGAAATATTAGCATTATTTCGCTTCGTAAACGATTCTTTTTAAACAAGGAAACGGAACATAAATTGAATATTTTAGCATATCTTGTATTTCGCTAAAACATCTCATTCAAAAGAATCATCGCCAAAGTTCTTTAAGAGATTTTGAGTCTATTATAAATTTATCAAAATACATTAACTTCAAATTAACATTGGTATCCTCAAAGTAGCGATATTGTAGCAAGCATAATTGTATGGTTATTATACCAGACATAAAACATTTTTGAATTACCAAAACATATTATGATGAAGTTGATTTAATTTTGGCAATGCCAAATTTGATGCTGATGAGTAGAAAATTTAAAAAATAATATTTCCCAAAATAGAGAGAAATATTTAAAACCAAAAAAGTGTGTTAGAATATAAGCGAAAACATATATTGAGTATAAATAATGTATTTTATATAAAATAATTTATGAAGTGAAAACTTCTTCAGGCGCGTTTTGCGTTATTTTTTTTTGTGGGGGTTGAATGAGACCGAGTCGTCACGCGTCGCACGTCACGCTCGGATATGTAATGTTAACGCTCATTCTACTGTCATGTTCCCATATAGGTAGAGGGCTGAAATTTTCAGGGGATGTAGCCGGGGTAAAAAGAAGATCCTGGACGAAATCGGGACCCCCCGTTTGGCCAGGGGAGGGGGGAGAAGGAAAAAGTTAAATAATTTCGGGAGAACGGAAAGAGGTACGGAGTCGAAATTTTTATGGTAGGTGCCCCCATGGGGAGCCACCTTAGACTATACGGAGGGGACCGGGGCTCTAATTTAAGGCGGAATTTTGGGGGGGTTCGCCCGTATCTCTGCAACGATTTCTCGGATCGGACAAACGATGACCCCGCTTGTTGAATTTTTCACTTCTGTCGTGCGGTCTTCAGCACACACCAATTTTTTTTTTATGTGCATTATTTTCTATTATTTCTTGCTAAATATCCTAAAAAAATATTAAATTGATAAAGCTCATTTCTGTAATTTTTGCATTTCTTCTACATCCTTCTTAAAATTTGGCATTTTTTCAAAGGAATGTTATTCATTCAAAAATTTTTGGCAAGAATTGATTTGTTTCCTAAATTTAGGCAATGCGATATGCTATAAGTACTAAAATACTGTGATAATTAAGAAATGTACCCTAATTAAATTCCACCCTTTTAAAAATGTCCTGTTCGTTTCGACTTCGTCTAAAGAATGTGTTCTCAATTCCGAGATCTTTGATTATTATTGTTTTTGCTTCAATCCCGTCCTGTGTGCCCCTAGGTTGTGGACATATTTATCCAAAACCATCCATCTTGAAACATGGATGAAATTTCATTGTTAAGCACAAAATAGTTTTAAAGCGGGTTCTAATAAAATTCAATTTAATATTAATTATTTTTGAGAATCGTAAAAGAAAATGAAATATATTTTTGCACCTTAAAATGATGCTTCACAATTTGGTGAGGCTTGATGGATTCGCTAGAATATAATAATATTCACGCTATTTATGTAACATCACTTGGCAGGCTTTTATTGTTTTCTCCAAAGAATTTTTAATATTTTTGAAGAAATTTTGTTGGAACCCTTGTTAGATTTCCTATTGTAAGTATATTGTATTTTGTAATGGCATCAACTAAAAAATGTACATAAATATATTGTTGCCCTCAACATTTTTCGGTTCTAAGGAAAAGAAATAGAATGTGCTCCTAAGAGAATGTGTTATGAGAGCGATTGACTTAATGCTAATGGAAGTCCATGTGTATTTCTAATAATCAGCCTTCGTTTCGAGATAACAAGTGATTCTTAACAATGAAATAAACAATATCCGAATCCATATTATTTGATAATATACCGGGTTAGATAACTTATGTTGATTTGAAGAGGGAAAAATGTGCGACTTATTCAGAAAGAAATTCGTATTACATTACTATTCTTTAAAAATGAAAAAAAAGTTGAAGTTTGGAATAAGGATTTGAATTCTTTCCAACCCCAATTTCCTTCAAACATCCCCACTTTAACCGGCTTTATGTCTTTAATAAAGACATATACAATTAGATTATATGCACATTTTATATCTGTGGGAACACAACATAGCGTCGTTGGTAAGGCAAAAGCTGCTATACGAGATGTTTTCTCAAAATGAGATATTTATTGCACCTGGCAGATTTGGACCTCATTCACCTTCCTTTACACCCAGTTATGTGTGCATTACACCGATGTCGTAATACTCTAGCAAAAATCGGCTGACGATCATAATAGGCCCACTTTATAATAAGCCTCATACTAATATATTATTATTAGCTTCCCTGTTCTTCAGTCAAAGCTGAGAATGTAGTTTTCTCCCGAAGTTCACATACATTTTCTGCAATTGAAAAAAAAAATAGAATATTGACATTTTCGAAAGAGATGAAACAAGAGTAAGAACATTATTTTTCCGGCGTAGTAATATTCCCGGACTGATATGCGCGATTTTCTAGAAATCCCGAACAATAGCAGAATACCAAAATAACATTCACATAAAATTATATCTTATAATAGTTTAGACATTAGAGTAGGGTGACGCACGAGAGATATGTATATCTTCTATCAGTAGAATGTTAAAAATCGTTTCAAATTAACAAGAAGTGCAACAATTTATTTGTATATTTTCTTTAGTTTTTGCTATATTAAATTTGTTAATCATAAGCTGATGTACGAGACTAAATACAATTTTGGATCCTTGTAGGAATTATAAAATAAAGGTGAACAGTTAATTTATCTTTCCTACCGGAACCGTATCAGTCTTTCAATAGAGGATATGGCATTAAAAAAATGTCTCCGATTCATGGTTGTATATTATTGTATTTGCCAATCTTTTGTATATATTTGTATATTAGGTGTACATAAATTTTTCGTCTCGCCCAAAGGTAGAGATGTTGTATATATGTTGAAAGATTATTAAAAATTGCATTCCTAAAATTTTCTTGAAACTCTAGTCAATTTTATCGAGAAAATATTTAAGCGGGGAGCTGATATGTAACGATCTATCCTTGCTGCTTATTTTTCAATCCTAACTTATTATCATCTTTAAATCGATGTAAAATAATAGACTAGGGTGAAAACGAAATAAAAAATATACAATCACATGTTTGAGTTCATTATTGGATTTCGAAATAAAATTGACCTGTCGAACGATTGATTAACTGACTCCTGCGAAACCGGTATAGGAAGCTAGGTTATGGTTAATCCCCAAAAACTGCATTTTCGATTAGCTTGGAATTTTTTTTTGCCCTTTTCAATCGATATGAAAAAATTACAAGATAGTTTTAAGGTGTTTACAAAGATTTGGGCGACAATTTAAATTCATTTTCGAATATACAGAGTGATCCAAGAAGATGTGACGAACCAAACAGTTTTTTTTGGGGGACACTTCTTGTCCAATCACCCGCCATAGGGTTCTAATGGCCGAAACAAAAGTTTGGTCCTCCACAGCTTCATCCTCTATATTCGAAAATATTTTTAAATTGTATCTAATAAAAATTTTATTGATAACATTTTCCTTGATCCGGATAATAAAATATTGAACTTTGTACAAACTGATTTGTATTATCAATTAATCCTGGAGATTTATTATATTATTTACCATACTTTTAAATAAGTAAATAAGTTGTTAGTTGACTACTTTTACTACATTTTGAGATGAAATTCCTAGTTAATTCCAACAGCTAATAAAACTAGTAGTGTGAATTTGCGTTTTAAAAAAGTTTTCTAATACTCCTACCCATAGGTATTGGAGATTTTGCCAAATCGACCTTCCCGTCACTGCGACCTGTATAAGATCTATTGTGGCTCTTCCTCTGCAAAGTGTCAACGGAAAAATGAATAAATCTCAAATATTCTTAGAAATCAATATCGATTAAATTATTAATTCGCGCGGCATAAAAATAGTAGGACGGTCCGAGAATACTTTGTGCCTGTAAGTAAGTTAACGACGACCAAAGACGAGTATAAATTGCGGCAGCGCCCAGCATCGTTTATCAGTTGACCAGGAAAGTGCATCCACACCACCCTTCCGCTATGGGTCTTATTTAAATTAATAGGAATGCACAAAAGTGACAGTTAATGGGTGGAGCTAGTTGCATTTTATGAAATTTGAAAGATATAAATACAAAACAAGTAACTTTTTCTGCTAGATTAGAACTGATTTTGGGCATGCCTTGGGTTAGTTTTATTCAGGGCCGCCGAGAGCCGAAACTGGCCCCGGGACTCTTCAGCTTTTTGGGCCCCTATACCTATGCTGTCTATTCAAAATAGGGTGTGTAATGCTGATGAATAATAATAATAATAAGGGGTACCTACCTAGTTCATTTGTAGGATACAACATATACAAATAAATAATAGTTGTAATTTTATTTATATTATAAAGAATATAACAGAAACAACATCAAGAAAAACGAAAATAAATTATTCTTATTTATGTATACAATAAAACATATTGTTAAGTATAGGTACTTCTCGAGGTACCTAATGTATTTTTTATTCTAATGGCGCTTTTCGAACTTTGCGATTTGCGAATATCTCTATAACGCGGTCAAACTTGCACTGCCTGGCTACTTCCGCTTCTATTGTTAAGAGACCTAAGTCAGATAGCCGGTCCTGGTTCTCGCTAGGCAACTAAACGAGCGTTCTGCCTGGGCAACAGTCACAGGTATGGTGCAGAATAATCTTAAAGAAACAACCACATTAGGAAATTAGTCGCTTCTAGTTTTAAAGCTCTTATTTTATTTAATAACTCTAGTGGCCTAAGCTGTAAGCTGTCAAAATTTGTTGCGTATATTGCTTTTAAATGCATCAGTTCTTCCTGAAGTTGAGGGCCTATATCACTTTCATATTTACTTCGAAGAATACTTGACTTTTCTTGAATAATTCCCTGCGAAGAGTTTGTAAAAGTCCAAAGAATACAAAACAAACTATTGATCTTCCGTACGGCTTCAAACCGGGTGGTTAACCCAATAATAACATTGTCCAAAAGCACATTAAAAACATTGCATTTAAAATTTTCTGTTGGAGTCAACTTTGTGAAAGAATCTTCTGTGGCTGATTCGTCGAAGTGTTTTTTTCTTTTCCTTTCGGGCCGTTCAGTACGACTTTTAAACTCTGATCCCCATACATTCGGCAACTAATCTTCATTCCAACAGAATCACATCCCAACTGTTTCTAAGCACGTTTATATCGTCTAATAAACTAGCTAGATTATTTTCTTCTGCATCAATTGTCGAGTTCATATTCTGTAAAATAACACTTCTGTAGTCTATTACAGTTAAAACGCCAGAACTAAACATTCGAACGATTCCATGTACGTATACAATCCGTTAAGGTCAAACCGAATTTCTGGGGTTAAATTCAAATTTTCTATGCCTTTATTGCATCTTTTATCCCAGGGAGTCTTTCAGCAAATTGTTTGACACTTTCTATTCTAGCAGAACAACGAGTTGTGGATAGGGAATGAAGAAACGCGCCAATTTGTTTTTTGAGAATATCCCACCTTTGAGGACTGACAGAAAATATAGTATACATTTTCTGAATGGCACCAAAAAATGTTAGAACTTCAGGACAACACTCAGCCGCATGTATCCCGCATAAATTCAGATAATGGCAGGCACATGGTGAAAAAATAGCGAGAGGGTTAATGTCTAAAATTCGAGCCTGAGCCTCTTATAGAGACTCGACATGTTACTCCCGTTGTCGTAACCCTGGCCACGACAGTCTGCGACAGGAATGGAACGTTTCTGTAGAATATCAAGAATTAGCTGTGCTATAACCTCGACACCACTTTTCTGATTACAGTTCACAAATTCTAAAAATCTCTCATAAACTGTATAATTATTCGTCGCGTTTTCTGCTGCAACATATCGCAGAATAAACGTTATCTGCTCATCATGAGAACAATCTGGAGTGGCAACAACAATTATAGAGAAATATTTAGCTGCGTCTCTTTCTTTTAAAATGTAGTCTCGAACGTGTTCAGCGCAGCAAGATATAAATTCGTTTTGAATGTCTGCTGATAGATAATGAACTTATAATCTACAATTTTCCTCTTGCGATAAAATTACAAAATGTCATGTTGCGTTTTCCGAATTTAGCTTTTGCGATGGCGCTCTTAATAATATCGATGTAGTTTTTTATTATTGAATATGAGCCCGGTCTCCGGGCCCCCAAAGCATACAGGCCCCGGGAATTTGTCCCTGCCCCTCTCGTCGGCATTGGTTTTATTTGGTTGCGCCCCCGAAGCGAGCGGAGTGCCATGCGTTTTCCTTCGCTTATCTAACTCCGCCCATTAACTGTCACTTTTGTGACAGTTAATAAATTACCAAATGGTTACATGACAACATTAGAAATATTAACGTGGAGCGGATAAAGTAATGAATGAAAATAATAAAGATGGCTGCCGAAGCGGGACAAACATTTCATTCATGTATGGCCACAACGAGGCGCCTGCGTTCCTGGCTGCGGTGCCGGTCTACTTGGGAATAATCAGTAAAAATAATACTAAGTATCTGAACAAAAGAAAAAGTAAATTTCATTCATTACGAAATAAAATTAATTTGGTGTTCATATTTCATACTCTGTTTTGACGCAACGCCTGGGTTAGTTTGGGTTACTTCATGATGAATTCTTATCTTGAATTATTGTCTCAAAACGAGTTTTATTAATTCATGGCAGTGGCCATCGATGCACGTTTCTTCAAAAAAGTGATCGCCAAATAATAGTCATATATTATGCCACTCGGCCACTTTATGGTATTTATTATTAGTAGATTGTACACACAGTTTATATTTTTGTTAAAAATATTTGTTGTTTTATGAAAAAATCCAAACTATTTTTTGGGTCCAAAAAATAATAAGAAATTAGATATTCTATAATTATGTTTTCTAATGGAAAAAATTAATATTTTTGTTTTTTTAACCTGAAACATAATTATATTGAGCGTACAGGGCCCCTTGCCGTGACAAGTTGTCCCGTTTTGTCTTCAAATATTTGAACACTTCATACCTGGCCGTCCGCTCGCTTCGGGGGCGCAAATAAAAACTAACCCAAAATATAGGCGAAAACATTCTCCTGAATTAATTTCCATAATAAAAGCAATTAACAATACACAAACAAACGAAACGAAGCGAAATCACAGAATAGGAAATGTTGACCAACGGAATGTCAGTCACGCTATCCCGCCGACCAGTGAGAACGACGAGCGACTGTATACCTACGCGAATACGACCAATAGAACATGAACAGTTCCAGATTGAAATATTAGTATTATGAAATAAAATTAATATTCAGCATTATTTTTGTGTAAATCAACTTTAGATAGGTTCCCCTTATTATACTAAATTATTCTGTCAACTAATTTTTATTGCATTATTGTTAAGGATCACCTATTTGTGTGCTGCATGACATATATCAATAACTAAATTTGAAGCGGTAATTAATTTTCCATAACGTTTTGCAACTAATAATTTTGACAAAGGAACATCGGATTGTACTAAGTCACCACACTTTTAACATGTAAGAGCAAACAAGAGATAGATAAAATAGGTACTTACTTTTCTAAAATAATGTTCACAGAGTACGACTCTGAGTTTATTTACTTACGCATGGAATTGGGTTCAAATGATTGGATACTCTGTTTTCATGAACATGGCGACCAGTTCCTTCCGTTTTGTTTTTCGGCGTGAGCGGCAGGACTATCGCTGATTCCGTGAAACACTTCGTATTTGTTTTGTATTTCGAAAATTAGCCGTGGCATATAGGGGAAGTACAACGGTTACAAGACATATTAAGTGAAAAAGCCTATCTGATATTTTTAAAAAAGTTCAACGTATAAAAATATATATTTCTATAAAAGACGTTACGACATGATTGAGAACGACGTTTAGTATTGTTAAATTACCAAAGCGTTGTTATAAACATGTTACTACATAAGTTGCATATTTCAGGCAAACCTGTGCAACCGAACTGTGACACTTCACAAGAGTGAATTAAAGTATTTTCAGATAGTCAAACCGTTCTCAAAACACTTGATCACGCCTCTAAAACGGTATGCAGATGCAAGGAAACTGTTCAGATACTACGGTTGTTTAAAAAGTAGCTATTCGCCGATACATTAAACGCACTATTTTGTTTTCCGTGTTTATTATTTGATTCGGATGGTATGGATAAAAAACAAGGACACGATTAAAAGAAGCTCGGGTGAAGCTCGTTACAAAAGTGGCATTCCTAGTTAGTTCTGCTGGCTAATTCACACGCTTTGGAATTTTCGTCTTGCAAGAGAGATAAAGTATATGACTCTCTATCTTCTTATGGGATAGGTAAAGAAGTATTCATTTCTATCACGTGTACTATTACCCGCGACTTTTTGAAGTCAATTCTTCTTTGGCTGCATGAGAGTGTTTTGTCAAGGCCGGATCACGACACGCTTTGAAATGTTCGTCTCGCAAGAGAGATAAAGTATATGACTCTCTCTTATGGAATCGGTTCTTCTACGTGTACTGTGTTATACGCGACTTTTTGAAGTGAATACTTCTTCGGCTGCATGAGAGTGATTTTTCAAGGCCACGTCACGACACGCTTTGAAATTTTCGTCTCGCAAGAGAGAATGTATATGACTCTCTCTCTCTCTCTCTCTTATGGAGTCGGTAAAGAAGTATTCACTTCTATCACGTGTAGTGTTACATGCGACTTTTTCAAGTGAACACTTCTTTGGCTGCATGAGAATAATTTTTCAAGGCCGCGTCACGAAACGCTTTAAAATTTTCGTCTCGCAAGAGAGATAAAGTATATGACTCTCTTTCTCTCTCTCTTATGGAATCCGTAAAGAAGTATTCACTTCTATCATGTGTACTGTGTTAAATGCGACTTTTTTTTTAAGTATAAAGAACAAGTGGATAAAATATTTATTTTTTAAAGAATAAAACTTTATTAAATTTTACAGTAAATTGAAATGAGCATTGAGAAGATACTAGAATCGAACCGTTATTTCTCAACTCTTAAGGGAATAAAGACGTTTCTAAGGAACTATATGAATGATGAACGACTTAATCGCTTAATGCATTAAGATGATACCTGTGAATAAAAACTTTGTGCATATTGGCAAGTTTGTTGGAAAAATATGTGAAAAAGAAGACTAGATTTAACAGTGTAAAATGTTCGATATAAAAATAAAAGTAAAGTGTAATTTTGATTTGCATTGATTGACCGCATTACTAATAAAGAAAAAA
>MU182309.1:28933-51257 GCA_016904865.1 Pissodes strobi
TATTTAAAATGACTAGACAAAACAGATTTCGTATGGGTTACGAATAGTTATACCATCATAATTTGCATCTTAATCATGTTGGAAACGTTTGATATTATTATAGCATCAGTTTAGTTTCCCATTATGGTAAAACCGAAAAACAGGTAACATTGTTGAATGGTAAATTGGTATATATATACAACCGAATTTCAATAAAATATGTTGACGATTCCTATAATATATGCATTGACGAAGAATGATAAAATTCTATGTAATACATTGTTGTCTTTTAAGAACTTTATGTAGAATTGTGTAGGTGTAGCTACTTTAACAACTCTTAATTCTACAAATCCGGAAATACCTCTAGAATATTTGGGTCAACAAACAAACCATGAAGAAACGTTTCCTTAGGCATGTGTTATGAAATTGCTCCCTAAGAGAACCTCGGCATAGCGAAAATCAAGATACTTTATCTTGATTTTATGCTTGCAATAAAATAGAGTAATAATAAACATATACCTGTGAAAGGTGTAGTTTTCTTAATTTTTCTGCCTCTTTAGCTCAAAAGTTAAGACAAAATTGCACAAAAAATTATCTTGATGAAAAGTGATACAACGTGCTGCCTTCTACAAAAAGACAGAAAGTTACAAGAAATACATCTTTGATAGCGGTGCCAATAATTTAAAGTAATCAATTCACATCATAATTTTTTGGCAGTATCTATATAATTATAATTATTAATTTTCATCATATTTCGGCTAACTGCGCTAAAACTGTTTAATAAACCATGTCAAGAAAAGTTGCAATAAATAGCATAAATTCGTCTCAATGTACCTTCCTATTTATTCCTAACTTTTTATCGCTCTTTGTGTGCCATCATTCAATTCTTCACACTGATTAGTGATACTGAAAGGCTCTGGCTCCCTTAAAAAGAAATTTCAGATACGTCATATTATACAATCATCAGTGGAATGTTATTTCCGTCCCCCTTTTTAAACACAGAGATTTTGAGATTTTCCGCACAATTTTTTTCTAAATATTTACAAATGTAAAAATAAGACACTAGAGCATCTTATCGCCACGTTGTTTTTAGATCAAGACAATTTAGTTTTTGGTGCCAAATTTAAGAACCTCTATGTTTAAACATTTACTTTATAAGACAGATCCGAATAATAATGATTATATACATACCTAATATTTAAAAATCTAGTAACTAAATCGGCGCCAAAAATATAACTTAATATGGCCTATATGTTCATTTGGCAACAAATGACTAGGGTATTTAGCAAAAGTATGTGAACTAATTGATATAATAATCATATGTACAAATAAACTTATAATTTAGGAGAGCATACATCAGTGCAGACTAGCAACCCCAAAATTTAACAATAATCACTGCGCTTTATCTACTAACAAGTATATGTCATATACGTAATACATTTCACCAATCACATCAATTCCTTAGGTACTATGTACTAAACTGGATACAATGATTCTTCCATTTAGAACGGGCAAATCTTCGTTTTATGGGTTTGCGTTCGTTATTTCAAACATACTGTATAAAAAAGCGTTGTACTACATTGGCACAGTGCACACTGAGAATATCTTCATGTATTTACAAAACTGAAAATTAGTGGAAAAGTATAGTCATTGTGTACTACAATTATATTTCAGCGTCTGGTATTTACGATCTATTTGGTAGTAATACTGCGTCATGTTTTGATTACAAAATTTGAAGCTGAGAAAATCTGCCGGAGTTTCCGAAACCTAGTTTAGTTTTTCATATTTTCCTTTTCTGCTTTGATGACTGCACGTGAATAAAAAACTATTTATTTTCTGGCTAATTAATAATTTGCAGGGAACGAAAAGAAATACCTTGATGTATTCAGCACAAAAAATTTGTCGATAACGTTCTGTTTATCGAACATTCTGTGCAAAGTGATCTCAGCTGGAATTGAAGCGAAAGCTGATATTACCTACTATGTCTCAGAAAAGTTGATTTTACTTGAATCTTTGTCGATAAGAATTTAGAAAATTTATTCGGCTGCAATACAAATAGATAAAGAACTACTGGACGTCATAATTGTACATGATCAAGATATTAGCAAGGAAGTTTTGGCAGCTAATGAAAATCAGTATATCTTTGATTTACATGACGCTATGGCCTATAGGTGGAATTATATGGTTTATGAGATAACAAAGTCAATTTTTTTTAACCAGAACATAATCACTTTGAAAGGATTTAAGTTGAATGAAAAAGTAATTCCTCTATCAAAATTTCCTATCCTAAAAAATACAAATCACTAAAACCGAATAGGTATATGACAGGAAAAATTTAAGTGCAGGCACATCTCGAGCTGAACAAATAACATCTTATTAAATAATAGATCGAATGACAACAATGTTGAGAAATTGGGCTACGATATTAGCTAATTTAGATAATAAAATGGCCATTGAGATGAGTAAATCCATAATATTATCGATTCGCAAATTAGTTTGCAGCGGATTCAGAACGTTAAAATAACCATTAATTAAGATATATGGGTAAATGACTAGCGCTGTTTACAAGACAAATACATCCTGCCACACAACATTAGCAAATTCAACTACATAGTCAATGAATTCGAATATTTTGCTTCTCATCTCAGACATTATTAGAAATCAGCTGGTTTGTTTAAAGGGTTTCGGAGGAATCAGGGTCAATAACTAAGCACTTATATATCTAGATGCAGTTACTCTTACCTCTTTTGATTTCAATTTATTCCCTTGCGTATTGGTCAAAAACCTATTACCTGTTACCTATTTTTTAGCATCAACCAAATTATCTCGAGGAATATAATTAGATGAACTTACTTGTAAAGGTCAACTGTAATTGCCCCATCCGATTTATAGTTTAGAACTTTGACTTTAAAAATTCCGTTTAGGCAGTTTTTAAAGGCACTTAAAAATTTAAAATGAGGAGCCTGAAGGGAGGAGCCTGAAGCCGATAGGGCTACTCTTAAAAAAAATGCTGACTATATAAGCATGAAGATGCGTTACTAACCATTTCTGGGGACGCGAATTCACATGTAATGCAATTGAACTCCACAGGTTAATTTGTTTCCCATCTAACGTGAACGAATGAAAATATCCTCCATCCTGAGTTTTGACTGGAAGAAGCAGTAATTTCATCAAGAGAAAACCCAAGGAATACCCAAAATGAAGAATTTTTTTTTTACAAACAACCTTAATTTTTTTTTTAACCAACGGGTCGCCGTATCACAGGCCCAGCATGTAACCACTGAACCACCACAGACAGCACTTCCAGACAATTCATTGCACCGCAAAGACTGAAGGCTGATCAGGTCCCGTGCTAGGACTAGCTCTAAATCTCGCACAAGCAATGAAATCAATTGGGATTGAAGCGTTGGATAGATTTTTATTGGTTTTCACAGAAGAAATTCATTTTTCTTCCAACGTCAGTAAAACAAAAATACAAAAGAAAACATTATACTGGTATGTTTATAACTAACAATAAAATATATTTTTTATTGTAAACAGTTTAAAAACCAAGGACCTTCTGCTTAATTTGCTAGTCCATACATGGCGTGTAATTAGCTTTTCTTTTATATGTTTTAACTGTTGGGCTTTCCTTTATTAATCGTACCGAATATAAATCGAAGAAATTATATTCTTGTTTCTTTAGCGCTTTAGTGTCGCAAAATGAAAAACGATAACAGAAATTAAAGGCCTGTGGAGACATGAGTAAAATTACCTTTAATGCAAAAAAGTAATCACATGGTGGATTATTTTCCAAAAATTGTCATTTGACATTGACGTTTTTCGTTCATAATTCATGCATCAACACTCCAAATTAATAAAAGTGTGAAACCATCTCATGAAACGCCATTGCACACCCTGTGTAAGCAGTAGTGTCAAATCTAAATTTAAACGTGTCACTCATGTTATATTCGATCTGGACGGAGTAATAATCGATTCTGAAGACGTGTACAAAGAAGCCTTCCAAAAAACAATTGAAGATTATGGACACCAGTTTACAAATGACTTTTATCGAAAAATATGTGGACTCACAAGCGCAAATGTAGCAAAAGTCGCCACGCAACACTTCAATATCGACGCTTCAATTGATAGTTTCATGAGAAAATATAGAGGATATTCCAATGCTGGTTTATTGGACTTGAAATTGCTGCCAGGTGCTGAAAGAATGATTATGCATTTACACAAGGAAGGTATACCCATATCCATAGCTACATCGTCAGCAAAAGAATCATTTCTATTAAAAACTGAAAAATATAAGGAACTTATGAACCTCTTTAATCATATAGTTTGCGGAGGTGACCCTGAGGTTAAACATGGCAAGCCGGAACCTGACGTGTATTTGGTGTGTGCTTCTAGATTTGTGGATAAGCCGAATCCTTCTAAATGTTTGGTTTTCGAAGATTCGCTCAATGGAATGAAGGCGGCTCTTGCAGCTGGTATGCAAGTTGTTTTAATTCCAAATGAGACAATTACATCAGAAATTTGGAAGCTGGCGACCTTGAAAATTGATTCTTTCGAATCTATGATACCCGAGTTGTTTGGATTACCACCATTTCCCGATAAGGATTCAGATATTGTTTCTGATGAAGATTAAAACAGCCATTAGTATTAAAAACCAAGAAAATGGGTAATAGATGTAATGATCCGGTTAGTTTAGATAGAATACAACATAAAAGGTTATGTAGGACACAGGAAACAGACCCCCAAAAACGTCCCTTGAAGAAACTAATTGCGAACAAAAGAGAGAGAAATAAATATTATTAATCAACTGTAACTTATGGAATTGCACATACTTTCTCATAGACGCAGTTTTGCTAATATTACATATCAATAAACAACGTATTCTATTCTACTTGAATTTTTAAATTTACAGGAGAAATTTAGTTGCATCACGTTTTATGTATTTTGAAAATGTTTAAAATATGATTCTGAAAAATGTTACCAGATTTTGTAGAAAAGAAAGGTGCAATATCCAGCATTTTATTTACTTATTGTTATTGATATAAATGCGTAATATCTGCAAAGATGTGTTGAGAAAGCAAGATTTTGGATTTTTAATGAGATTTTAAAAAATGAAGTATAAATGGATTACTTATTTCGATTAACATTACCGCCTTATTCTAGAAACTGTATTCTCACATCTTTTTGACATAAACATTCCACTATAACGGTTTGACCAATGATTAGCCTCCATAATTTACCGACAAGCCAAATAGCCAAAAAAAATATTTATATTCGCCAACTGAAAGTGACAACTAAGTCCTTCGCCTGCAGAACTGGAGCCACTTGGTCGAGGTTCTTAAGTGTTATAGTACAGAATTCCAACCAGAAGGCACCTGACAGCTTGACGTAGGTATAATCTGAGTAATTTGACCGCGTTGACGTTTATAAAAAAAAAACGGTATGAGAGGGCGTTTTGAATCCACAACGCCCTATCAGAATACTTCAGTAGCGTCTTCCGACAACGGTCTGTTGTCAACTTTTCTGGCAACCTTGCACGACGCAACCAGACGAATCGGTAGAATTACCCATGTCTTCGTGGAATTTCAACGGTCTGGTAGCTCAGTGGTTAGACAGTGTGTGTGTTGCGAAGGTTGCTGGTTCTATCCCCGTCAGTGCCAAGCTATGTTTTTAATTCTTTTTAAAGTTATGTTTGTAAAACGTTTTTTTTTTTTTAATTTATTTTGGACATGCTTGGGTTAGTTTTGTTTGGTTGCGCCCCGGAGCGAGCGAAGCGAGCGGAGGCCCATGCGAAATAACTTAATTATTGCCTACATTCGGCCAAGGTCGCCGAAGGTCACCAGAATGACTGCTCCGGGCATTTTGGTTATGTTTATATATCTCATATCTTAGGCATTATCGGCGCATAATACCGAAGTAAAATATAAAATAATTATAAAGGTAATGGAAGTCTAATTAGAGTTTTACTGAAGATCAAACGTCATATTACTTTCAGAGTAAAGTTAGGCTAACTACAACAACTGTAATTTTAGCTATATATGTACCAAATGCGTTACCAAGATGGTTACACTCGGAGAGCCACACTCCACGCCAAGGGCCTACGGCCAGAGGGATAGATGTCGAGGTATGGTTATGCTTATATATCTGGTATCTTAGGCATTATGAGGGAATAATACCGATAAGAAATATAAAAAAAATATTCGGGAATATACAGGGTGACCCAAAATTAGTTTATATAAGATAATGTTCTTTTTTAATGAAATACCCTGCATATGAGCATAAACTTTCTAATTTTAGAGAGAACATTGGGGCATGTACAAAGTATGTAGTTAGTTCATCGACCACCTGGATTTAAACGAGCAGATCTAGTCTAACTGAGCTGTAATGATCTTTTGTCAATGATAATTTGAGATGTGAGACTATGCGAAATGATACACTTACCATAAGCAGTCATAAAATCAGTTCTACAATCCAAGTGCGTCATCGTAAACCACATAACCTTGGGCCAAGACTTAAGACCTACTTAGTGATAAATTTGCCTACATAATGAATATGACTTTTCAGTTACTTAGTTATATAAAATGTTACTTTCGACAAGTTTAGACATGTCAAATAATGATTTTTTTACAATATAAAAATCAAATTACTTAATTGGGCCAATATTTTAAGTTAGCATTAAAATCGAAGGAAATCGATTTTTAATAAATTAGCAAGCCCGAATACTACAATGTATATGACGCGTAAAGATATGAGACAAAGTGTACTCTTTTGTGTTACAACACACAACACGGGATACCAAATACCTTAACAAAAAAAAATCCGAAAATAATCTACTATCTCCTAGGAAATGTGAAAATCAACTAATAAATTTAATCGACAAATACTATATCGGATACTCTGTAGATTTTGGAAATTAGATGTCGACTCGGTTTAAATCCTGCCTGAATATACACTGTGTTCCAAAGAGTACGCCAATATCGCTACACGCAAATCCGCTGTCATCAATTTCTGATTTTTTATATATATACATATAGTGAAGCTCTTAGACGAGTTAAAAAAATCAGGTCGTGCTTTCTAGATTAATTTTAACACAAGAAATTCATAAACATGTCCAAAATGGTAATTTTTTGTTACAAAATTCGTCGATAATACATTAATTAAAATTTGTAGTGAGTTGGTTTGGTACCGAATAAAGACCCGGTCGTCGTAGACGGGGTAACTTTTGTTTAGCTTTAATAAGGAATGCTAAAAGTTATTTGACTAAATAAAGCAGTGGCATATCGCATTTTTCTATAATAAAAAAAATAGCAATGATGGGCACAGGAACGCCACTGGTGAAAGTTAAAGAGTGTATCTTAAAGAATGTCGTTTAGAATATCTTGTTTCTATATTATTCTAGGAAACCCCAGTTAGATTTTCTTAACTTTCTTA
Organism: Pissodes strobi; assembly: GCA_016904865.1. Lineage (NCBI taxonomy): Eukaryota > Metazoa > Arthropoda > Insecta > Coleoptera > Curculionidae > Pissodes > Pissodes strobi. The sequence continues at coordinate 36,344 of MU182309.1, forward strand.
GGCCCCAGTTAAAACAATTATAAAATCGAGACCTCATAAAAAGCAAAACAAAGCTTTAAAAAGACTACGGTAATTATCTAAATAAAATAATAATTAATTGTAGTTTATATAAAGCTTTTCTGGTTGAACTTTTTGTTGTTACTCCCGTTTCAATTCACGAAGTCACATTTTTTTTTCATTCTATATTCGCTGCACATCACACCTTAACACACTGCATAAGAATAATAATTCGTCAGCTACATTTTAAATGACACTCATTCATAATTAGATCTAGGCAATACTAAAAGTGACCGATTAAACAGATCTATTGCTAATGTTACGTTATACGCTATATCACTATTCCTTTTTTTCTGTCAGTTCTGTTGGCAAATCAACCTGAAATGAGATTCCATATGGCCTTAAGTGGTATATTAAATACTCTAGAACGTACATTTGATTTGGCGTTACGTAGTGAAATGAAACGGCATTATCTGAACAACATTCCATTCCCTGAAAATAATATCAAAAATAAAGCTTCTAGAAAAACTATGAAGAATATAATATGTATTCACATGTTTCTCATCATTTGAATTTTTGTTACTTCCTTTTACAAAGTAACACATGTGGAACATGTCATTATTAAAATTAAGCTAACATTAATTCAGAAGATGAAAATATAAAGAAAAGCGTTAGGACATATTAATTACATAATCTAACAGTTTCTGATATACACTTACTGTCTGGCTTTAACCAAGTAATGAGTTACAAACATTTGAAAAAATGCAGAATTATCGGAAATCGAACAGAAATGGATGTTGTCCAATGTTAAAAAATCTCTAAATGGCCTCATGGTTACCCTTGGTAACGCACAGCAACGAAGATAGCCGGGCCAGAGTCGCCATTTCTGAACTGGTAAATACTTTGCTTTATAATCGTGATGGTATTGCATAGGCTACTCCTTTCCGTGCGGAGGCGAACCATGCCAACTGTTCTCTTTCCGTTACTCAACTATTATTACGCATTTTTATTCAAACCTTAGCGGCTGTGGGCACGGCCTGATTTTGCTAAGCCGCTCTTTTGGTAGACGGATACATTATTATGGCAGGGGAAGGCCTGGCGTGTATTACGATTCAATCTCTGTTCGATCTGCGACAGTTCTGAGTTCGACATTTTTCGACTCTTTTTAACTCATTAGTAGGCTATTGTCAGATAAATATTTTCCACACGTGCATATTCTTATCTTAGAGCATACATAAAGTAACTCAGTGCATGGTGCATCTATCATCAATCTAAATAATTTACTTTGGGGACAGTCTTTTTTATAAATAGACTCCATTTTAATTTTCTTTAGCACTGAAACATTTCTGTAGAGAGACACTGCCAGAATCTGGCCAATTGATTTTGATACTTGTAGCATTTACACAGTATAATTAAAATAACTAGTAAGCGACCTAAGCAAAATTTGGGACAGGAAAGAATAACGGGTGATTGTTAGAAACTGGGTTAGTGATACTACTAAGTGGAACAGTATATTATAATCTGAAAAATTAAATCTATATACTTTAACACAATTTGCCGCTCATCACAAACCTTGTATAATGTGTAACCTATTCCATAACCGTTTTATTTATATATAAATAAACCCCTGCCTGCGTCACTATTTCGAAGTCACAATGGTGAACAAAAATAGTGATGGCTCAAAGTCTTACCGCTTATCTTATCATATGAAAATTAAATAGAGGAAGGTGATTTTCAAGTAATTCGACGAACAATAGAAGAACAATAGAACCCGTAAATCAAACAAAACAAATTTTGATGGTATCATGGCACCCAAATTTTACACTGGCTTATTTCCGATCACACTGCTCAAAAGTTAATATTGCAAATTAAAAAATCAAACCCTCAGTTTATCGACAAAAGAATATTTAATAAGGAAAATAAAGCAAAATTTTAAAATTCCCTTCATCAGGTTAATTGGGAATCAGTATATTTTATTGATCAACGCTTGGCAAATGAGCAGTGGTCAACCTTTATAAAACTTTTTTTAGTCAAATTTAATGCATTTTTTCCACTTGTTAAAGTACCAACAACAAAGTTTAATAAAACTAATATAGCAGTCAGCCCACAAATTCGTGAGTGTAAAATTCAACTTGACATACTCTATATGATGAAAAATGTAAATACTAGATATAAGGATTTGTATATAATAAAGAAAAAGAAGTATGATAATCTATTAAGGGAACAAAAGGAAAAAAATAGTTACTTTTGTTACAAGTACCTAAAATGGAGTTTTTCAGGACCAATCATTGCTGTTTCCGGACGAGGCATTAGCCGAGTCCGGAATAGCAAATGAGTCCTGAAAAACTTCATTTAGGTACGTGTGACAAACACTAGTTTTTGTCATACGCTCCCAAAATTTAATATTTATTTATACGCTTTTTGCAATTCTTCAGAACGCCTAAATTTGCAAGTTTACCATACTTTTTGAAATCATAATGTACGACAAAGTTAGCTTAGAATTTGATATCGTAGCAACTATTTGACAATTTTGTCATGTCATTCGAAATTTTTGACATTTAGACATATTCAGGAATTTTGGAATAGTCCGTAAAGGTTGCCATGACGACTTTTAGGGACTAGGCCTAAAAAGAAGCATTTTACGGACTCAAGTGAGTCCGTAAAATAGCTATTTTTGGGAGCGTATGACAAAAAATATATTCTGATAGGTTAACAAATTCTGATAACAAAAATAAATGTGCCTGGGTTATTGTAAATGAGATGAAGGAAAAAAATGAAGCCACAGACATTAACATTGAGGGTAACAGGGAGTATATTGCAAATAGTTTAATGACTCTTTAGTAAGTACAGCGCCAAACCTATTAGGGCAACTAAGACAGGTACCATTTAGCTCAGATATACAATGTAATCCTGTAACTATTAATTTAGAATTAGTAAATGAAGAGGACATATTCCAAACGTTTTTAAATTTACTCAGGATATTCTTGAAGCTCTGGAAAATGGTGAAATCCCTTTGAGGTTGTTCCTTGATTTGTCAAAAGCCTATGACACATGTGGTGATTTCACCACATACTTTTAAAAAAATTAGACCTATATGCAATAAGAGGAGCAACCTTGAAGTGGATTGAATCATAAGCAAAAAGTATTTATTGGCAAGGGCACGAGTAAAACTTTATCAAAAACAAAAAATGTTATTACAGGAATACCACAAGGAAGTGTCATTGGACTTATTTTATTTATTATCAACATAAACAATATCACTGAACTAAAACTACTAAACGATAAATGCAAGATCACAAACGATGCAGATGATACTAATGTTTTACCAGCAATTCGGAACTAACCACCCTTGAGCAGAATGTTCGCATGTTTATGATGGGCGCAGACGAATGGTTTGCCAAAAATAGACTTGTTGTAAAAAACTCACAGACCGGTATAACTATGTTTAAAACGAACAGATCTAGAGTCGAACGATCTGAAAGTATGCAAATAAATAACCGTGATATTGCCTTGAAAAACTATACGAGGTTTTTAAATAGTATGTTATCTTGGGAATGTCACGTGGATCATGTTGAGAAGCTGAATAAAGTGTGTTATGGTGTTTTAAGGAAAAAAAATTACAAGTGTGCGCGATTCGCCATTTTCCCGCACGCATTCAGCGTCTAAAAACATTCACTTTCCCGCACTGAGTGCGGTAAAAAAAATCCCTGCACACAAACATGTTGTGTTTTTACCGTAAACTATAACATTTAATAACAGAACATAAATTTGTAAATCAAATTCCTTTAAAAGTGAGTTATTTTATTCAGAATTTTTAGAAAATACTTACTGTCTAAAAACTAAAAAAGGCAAAAAGTTAATTTTAAAATATGTAGTACTTCTGACAAACCTTGTATATTTGAACTACGAAATATTTTACTGTTTCTAGAGTGGCGATACTGGACCTGTAATGTATATAAATAATTAAAACAGGTAGTTTAATCGTTCACATGTGCATGATGTAGTATACTTGGATGTTAACATGCCATCCAAGATAAAAACTACTTGATGTTTAATTGTCAGCCATAGTAATCAAAACGAGTAATAAGTTATAGAAGAGTAACGTTTTAATATTTGATGCGGTCTACTCTCTTAAGTAATATTGTCAGAAGCCTTTGGGGCCTCTTGAGACTTTTGTAAAGGCATATGCTGAGGCTGAGGCTATGCTGAGCTCAGTACCACTGAGGTACATGCTTTTGGTTTGACGCAGAGAAAATTAATATACTGCTGCTCTGACTGTAAATATTGTATCGGTGATGTACCAACTAACAACAATTTAATTCAGCAGTTAGAGAAGGTGAAAAATGAGAACAAAATGAAAGATTTACACATCGAGAAATTGGAGTCCAAAACTCATGATGACACCAGTGAAATGAAACTTGAAATGGATAAAGGCTGATATTCACATGTCGATCATGCACCGACTGTGCACCTAGCGTGTCGTTTTTACATCAAAAAATTGTAGGTTCCATATAAAACGCACTGATGCCCTTATTTACATTTACACATAAAGAACTGTGCTACGACCGTGTTGCGGTCGCCCAGTCCTAATGTTTGTACAGTAAAAACGACACGGTAGGTGCACAATCGGTGCACGACCGACATGTGAAAATCAGCCTTAAACTTATTAGGAAAATTCATGAAAAGAATGCTCACATAAAAAGAATGAAGGGAAGAACTCAAGACTTCGAGGACGAAGTGTAAAGGACTGATCATGATTGTCTAGCCAAATAAATAATTATAAGGACGAAGTCGCTGGTTTGAACAGGGAAATTATTGGGCCGATTGAGCGCAGGGTTCTGTCTGATAACATTGTTGAGCCGGACGATCGTGGAACAGGGTTGGCAGCTGATCTGAAGAAATGAATATGCTTTAAAGTAATATTTTAATTAGCATGGAAACGCTTTCAAAGGAAAATGAAATGTATGTCAACAACCTGAAAAGAGATTTTGAAGCCTAGAGTGAGTTGGTTACTCTTAGGAAGGCTTTTGATACAGCTGAGGCATCACTCCGGCAACCCGTGGAGCACTCCCAAGCGTCGGTTTTAATAGAAATTTAAGGAAGCGTCAGCTGCTGATAATCGGGAATAAACGTGTGCGATGGGAAGAGGATTGATGTTCAAGAGGCATCTTAACAGTGAATTTGGTATTAAATATCAATACGGTGCAATCAATTTGCGGTAAGCGCTCTCGGGGTCTAGAGGTTTAGATGGCTGGGTCTCACCTGGACGGTCCGGGTTCAAACCCCGTTGCTTTTTTTTTAGTTTCGAAACAGTTTTTTTTCTTGATTTTGGGTATGTCTTGGGTTAGTTTGGGTTAGCACCTGGTTAGTTTCCTTTTCCGAACCCCCGCCCTCGTAGCGAGCGAAGCGAGCGTAGGGCCATGCGAAATATTATATAACAGCGTATTCCAGGTGCCCAAATTAGTGAGCTTTTGTACGCTTACAAAACCTAACCGATTTCAGCACCCTGGTGCCTATGATAGCCAGTTACGTAGGTGCCGAAATCAGTGAGCTTTTGTAGCGTAATTATTGTTTACAAAGGCTCACAGTTTTCAGCACCCTGGTGCCCTCGTATGTGAGGATGTGTAAATATGCTCCCGAGGCAGTGATATTGCTATTTTTTTAAAGCTTTATTCAATTCCTCCATCTTAAAAGGGTTGCATAAATAATGATCATCTGATTCCGTATTTTCTTTCGAAATTGGATATTTATTCGTCACATAGTGAGGTGTTAATTGCATGTGAAAGTTTTCTATCCATGGGTCTTCTAGGCTTATGGGTATTACATTTTCTTTTTTCCGATATTTAAAACTTATTTACTTTTTCCAAACCTCTTTACTTGGAGTGTTACTATTTAAAGATGAGCAGTAATTTCGGCAATGTTTTCTTTTTTCTTCTTTAATATTTTTTTTTTGCTATGGCATCAGCTTTTTTTATAGTTTAATAAATTATTTAGGTTAGGATTTTGTTTATAAATACGAAATTTTTCTTTTCTAATTGCTGCTATTTCGTCGCATTTTTTATTCCACCAAAACTTACCCTTCCATTCTTTATTGTTATTAAATTTAGGAATACTGTTTTCAAGAACAGTATTTAATGTTTTTGTAAAGCCATTATATTCGATATTATCTTGAGAAGAAAATTCATCAAGGCATGCGATATAAAATAAGTGGCTTTCTTCGTATTCCATTTTTTTTGTATTTTTACTTAAGATATGTTTTGGTGAAATATTACATGTTATTTGTATCGGTGTATGGTCCGAACCAAAAGTATCGTCCATGGTGCTCCATTCTGTGGATGGCTGAAAACATGGGGATATTAGGGACAAATCTATTGCCGAGTTTACACCCCCCCATGGGCTAAATCGCGTATGAGATCCATCGTTTAGAAAAATTATATTACTTAAATCTATTGCATCCAACAAGGTTTTACCGTAAATATCATTGTTCATACATCTCCATGCTAAATGATGAGCGTTAAAATCCCCACCAATTAAAAAAGGTCTTTTAATACTCGTAAAAAAAGATGACCAAGTCTGGATACTTATTTTTGTTTGAGGTTTTATATAAACTGATAGAAGAGTTAAATCTGAGCTGCTTTGCATTTTTATCTTTACACCTACATAAAATATATTATTGCATAAAGGCCCCATAATCTCAGTAAATTTTATTTTTGATTTAATCAATATTGCAACTCCTCCCTTGCCATCCTGACGATCATTACGAACTACATTATAACCAGAAAAAGAGACATACTTGCCTGGCTTAAACCAAGTCTCAGATAAAAGGGCAATGTGAGTATTATTATGGGCTAAAATATATTCTAGACTATTTTTATTTGCAATTCCACTGACATACATCTAATTGGTTCATTGCAAATTTAATACTATTAAAGTATAACTATTGGTTTAAAAATCAATAACTTATTTAGCCCTTAAACCAAATATTAAATCCTTATATAATTGGTATTTGTAGGATACTGAATTTTATTTATTATTTTCTTTTAACTTTATGTTAATAAGATTAGCCAGTTCTAATTTATTTATATTATATAATTGATTTTCTTTTAACACATCTATTATTGTAATTACTAACTCCACTATGGTATTTACATTGCTCAGATCTATATGAGACTGACCTATTTCAGAAGTGTCATAACGAGCTACGCCGCGGCTTGGTACAGTTCTGTTCATAAGTGGAACAGCGATTTTACACTAGTGTAAATCAGACTTTCAAAAAATGTCACTTTCAAAAGTCAGGATGACGTTAAAATATGTGTCAGTTTTAAATTAACTTATAAAACATAGTTTGAAGGAATTATTGCGAAGCTTTTAAAATTAAATACAAAATGCCTCAGTTAAGCTACGTTGAAAGGGCTAAAATAATTGTTTATCTAGAAGATGGTGTGCCAGTTAGAAAAGTTGCCCGTTTAATGAATAGAAATAAAAACACCGTTCAAAAATAAAGAATAGATGGGATGTTTTTGAAACCCTCGACAAGAAAAAGCCTCTCGGAAGATCTAGAATCACAACTCAGGAAGAAGATGCAGCTTTGATCGAGTACTTGCGGGATCACCCCTTTGAAGTAGTGCGAAATGCAATAGAGCGAACACATTTTTCTGGTTCAAGACCAACTGCATGTCGCAGAATAAAAGAATCGAATCGCCCCTAGGAAATTATGTCGCTGCTAAAAAAAATATTTTAAAAGAGGAACATAAACAGGCAAGAGTTCTTTTCGCATTAAACAATACATTGCATGAAAATTGGGATAAAGTACTATTTTATGATGAAAAAATTTTTCAGTCGACATTTAACGGTCACGTAAGGGTTTACAGACCCCATGGAACTAGGTTTGAAGAATCCTATATTAATAATTCCGATCGATCAGGACGATTTTCAGTCAATATATGGGCTTGGATCAGCTACCAAGGACTTCGGGTGTGTTGGATTATGGAGGAAAGATTCAATGCGGTCAACTATCGGAATATATTAGAAAATATTAAGCTACCCAATGTCTTAGAACATTTTCCGAACCATGATTTTATATTTCAACATGATAACTGTGCCGTGCATAACGCTGCAATAATCAAAGAGTGGTTCCAACAGAATAATATAGAGATCCTATTATGGCCCGTAGAAAACATCATATGGGGTTTAATGACTAAAAGAATGTATGATTCACAATTTAGACCGCAAAATAGAGATGCACTTGTTGCTAAAATAGTAGAGACCTGGGAGGAACTAACCGAAACAACCCCAAACTTAATTACAAACTTGTATTTCTCAATACCTTACCCGGCTAAATGATGCTATAGGGAAAAATGGTGCAATGACTAAGTACTAATTAGAAAGTGTTTGTTCTAAATTATTATTTTTATTTAAAATATTTTGTTGTTGTCGTTTACTGTTACGGTTTTTTTAAATACACTGTTTATTAATTGATATTTATTTAAATAACAAGTTTCTGAGATTGTAAAACCGACTTTTTTTAAATCTGTGGCGGAAATCTGCTAAATACCAAATCTGTACCACTTTATTTTGAAATTTGGAACGTCACAGGCAGGTTTACAATGTACAAACGCTGTCCCACTTTTGATAACATTTTGTTATGTTCTTGCAGAACTAGGTCGAGCTCTTTTGGGAGCTACTTTTTGCTGAGTAAAATAAATAGATTTTTGTTGGTTAGGAGAGTTTTTGACCATGTTATATAAATTTGTAATTATTTTATCCAATTCACCCAAGTCTACATCGGTACTACTGTTTTTTGTTAATGCATATAGGACATATTTTGCTCCGCCATAGCTTTTTTTATTTGTTTTTGTCTCGAGAATTCAGAACACATTTTAGTCTGATTTGTATAATGCTTTTTTCGCAGTAAAAACAATTAATCTCTTTTTCTTCCTTACAGTTATCAAGAATGTGACCCCCCTTACATTTAAGACATCTTGTTTTGCTTTTGCATTGTTTGCATGAATGGACAAATTATTTTCATTCGACCATATAAACTTTTTACGACCCCCCTTTTTTTAAATATCTGTTTGTATGTGTAGGTTTTCTGTATATTTTTGTTTCCTTTTTCTTAAGAATGTCAAGAAATTAAAGTTTAATTTCTTTATCTATGGTGAATTGTATTGTAGGTTCTTTCGTGTTAATATGATTTACAAAATCGTTAAGGAAATATTCGTTATATGGATAAATTGTTAAAATGTCATATATATAACACCACCAAATTAAAGGTTTGTACTGATAATTTTCAACAAAATTTAATTCAAAATTTTGCATAATAATATTACTTAATAAAGGTGATAGTGGCGAACCGGTAGCCATACCATTGTTTTGTTGGTAGTAGTTGTTATTGTATTTTTTACGCAAAAAGTAAGCAATTCTAGTAGTGTCAGTATTACGATTTTTTCAAAAAAACATTTAACTGAAGTGGGGTAATAAACAACAATTTGTCTGATAAACATGAATCCTCCACAACAATATAGAACATCTATAATTATTTACTTTTAGCTAAGCACCGAACATTAACTATACGATTAGAAGGTTCACTCTCCGCGGCGCCGGCGCCGCGGCGGCACGTCAACGGTGTGCCTCCACACGAAAAACTAACAGGATATTGGCTGGCGACCTGCGACGGCGCACACTGGTCGAATTTCTAAGAAAGCTGGCCATAATAAAGTTTACCAGAAATAAGGCATAAATGTTATTAAGTATTACACGTTTAAAATATCGTGTTATAGAAAGATTGTTGAATTTTTAGAAAATCTATATTTATATATAGGGTGTATCAATTATTACTAACGATAAAAATAGGACAAAAAAAATCATTTGTATGTTCTTAAACCGTTTTAAAAAATTATTTTGAAAATTAAGGGCTTCTTCGTGGTAAAAAAAGGGTTTTAAATGTTTAATTTAATGATATAAATTTCGTTTTTTTGCAACGGTTAATTAAGGAGTCTCATGAGTAGAATTAATGTTAATTGGACGACAGAATCGCGTTGATGAGGGCCTGCAATTTTGCCATACAAGTATTTCAGAGTTATCGCTATTTTACAAAATTATCTAATAGTTACCAAACTAGTAAAAAATGTAGAAGCAACAGTGCAGCTGTTGTTCAAAAACACTTGCTTATATTCTGACTGTCCCGAGGTACCATCAAAGCCATATTTACAAATTAAAACTAAATTATAATTTTATCTGCTGATTTAGCCAAAGTATTTATTACCTCCTTTTGTAATAACATCAGTCTGGCACCAGTATGGTATAATAATAATTCTACCGAAGTTTCAGCTTCAGTTTCACTTACTACAATATTATGGGCAAAATAATCGATTGTTCGATTCACTTTTACGAAATTATCGAGATTAATCGACTAATCGATTAATAGTTCAGAAAATATTATTCGATTAATCGATTATATGAATTATTTTTGTTAATCGATAATTTTGATTAACCGATTATCACGACGAATCTATTATATCGATTATTTTGCTTAATCGACATCGATTATTTCGATTAATCGGTTATTTCGATTCATCCATTATATCGATTAAGCTATTATACTGATTAATCGTTTATTACAAAAAATTGAACATCGATTATTACTTTTAATAATCGCCCAGCCCTAATTGAGATAACATTTTTTTTGCCTCCCGAACTTTGTCATACGAAGGATATAAGTTACAATTTTTGTTCCGCTTGCGTTTTGATAATTTTATACTGATGCTTAGACAAATTAGCTTCTACAAATATTAGAGCTAATTCTTCATCAGCATTTAACTCTAAATGTAAATTATCTTGATTGTTTTTGTTTTCAAAAATGTTGGCTTGCTCGGGCCGTTACTAATAGTTTGGGTTTGGGCGAACTTTCGATGTGGATAAGTTACCACATGATCTGTAGCTCATTTAAGCGGCATAAGTTAACTCCTGTGGTGTTGAATTTTCACGGGGTGGTTTTGCTCTCCGTCTTTTGGACCGGTCACTACACTCACTGAACGCTACTGATTTGCGTCCTTTTACAATATACATATATATTTTTTTATTTTACAACAGTTGTAAGCCAATTTTTTTTTTCATTGGGAAAGTTGATATCCTGTTAATTCAGATATTTTTAATTTCAATTTAAGAAATTTTGCATTATTACTTTGGTCGGGAAAGCTTTGAAGTATTTCAAACAATTGTTTATAAGTTATAGTTCAATAACTTCGATCTGAAGCAAAGAAATAAAAAATAATGAAAGATTTGTTCTTGTATGACTAGAACAAGTTTTTCCATAAATAAGAAATATTATTAATTTGTTTTTCCTTAATCATTAAAATTAAAAATCACAGTCATCCCAATCACCGTAATCTCCTGGACTATCGTGTTAAAGAGAAAAAATAATATTTTTTTATGCAAATTAAGTAATTTTTCGGAAATTTTTACGAATTTATGCAATTATAAAATAAGTATTTTAATAAATATACAGTCAAAATATTGTGCGAACCCTTTAAACAATTTTAAAATCGCCAAGAACGCCAAGTTTAAATTAAATATAAAAAATGGAGCAAATTCGAGCAAGATGTTCTTGATCTCTTTTGTCAGAATCGTAATGTACATATTACAGCATATTTGTAGCCGGAATATGGTGAAATCATTAACAAAAAAAAGTTAGTATATTACGAACTTGTAATTGTGATTTGATAAATATATAAATCTTTTACATTTTAAGTCACCAGCGCTATGCAATAAGCGGAAAGATCAAAATATTTTAAATATTAGTTATTACATACCTTGAGGATTGTTATCAATAACTAATGAAAAACGTTAATAGATTTTTGAAACAGTCGGTTGAATACAAACTTTATTTGGTGAAAATAATAACGCTAATAAAAAAAAACCATATCGTAAGCTTGACAGGACGCTGCAAACAATTCAAAAGATATCAATTGTGTTTTCCAAAGCCAACTAGAGTACTAGTGTTATAAATAATTTCGTCATAAACTTGATTAAAATTACCGCAAACTAAAATATCGTTTCTGGCCAGCTTTTATTGAAATTCAACCTGTGTGCTGCAAGAGTCCACCAATCGTTACCAAGCAACGAAGCAAAACACTACGATTCCTTTGTAACGCTCGCTGAACACACACATCAAATTTGCCGCGGTTGAGTGAACCTTCTTATCGTATAGTTAATGTTCGGTGGCATAAGGGTAAAATTATTTTTAATTATATATCTATCTTTTAGCTTTATTATTTTGGACAACCATCTCCAATCAAACTAAGAAGAAAATACCCTATAAAAATGCCGTAATATTTAATATATTTATTATATTAACATTTAAATTGATTAATAAATACCAATTTACTTACCTCTCTATTTTCATAATAAATATATTGCCAATACCAAAAGCTCTTCGAAACGTGACCTGGTATGAGATGGTGTTCAGGTACAAATGGGAAAAACCGACCTCGGCCCAGAGAGTCTCTAGAATCTCCGGCTGCGACTTTGACCGCTTCCATACAACGGCCCAACTCCACATCTTCCGCACCGTTGTCGCTTTTCGAACATCCTGAAGAATTTGTCAAACCAACCTATAAACGATATTAAAAAAAATAAAAGTTTACAGTCGTTTTAGCCTTTTACTTTTTCTCGAATAAATTTCTGAAGTTTGGCTAATATATTTAGAACATGTAAAGCTGTAGCAAAATCGATTTACTATTGTAAAACCTTTACAAGTCGACATATTTACTACATTTTACGTTCTTCTCTGGTATTTGATTGACTTTAGTTACCTAAACTCCAGATATTTAGTCTAAACTAGAATTTATAGGTTTACTATTAAATTAGATATAGGTTTTTTTTGTTGAACTTTATATGGGAAATATTTTTGTTTTAATTTTGGTTATTATTATTTATTGACATTAAATAATATAAAATGTTTGTTCTCTAGAGAAGTTTAATAACCTTGAATAAGAGAGATCTATAAAAATCACTTTGTAATCTGTGTCGACGTTTATTTTTAAGCAATGTCTATAGGGCAAATATCCTAATTCTAGATGACAAACAACTGTGTAAAAACTTGTAAACGCCTAAGCTTAAGTATTTTTTGATTGATCTAGGAAACATAATTTTAAAATTTAAATTTTAAATTAATACATCCTACCAAGCTTCTAATACTATTGCAACTAATTGCATGCATATCAATCTTCAAGTCCAATGGGTCGAGTTCTTCAAGAAATATCGCGATCCAATCAAAATTTATCAGGTGTTGTTCGGGGTTCAGTATTAATTAGGGGCACTAGTTCACTAACCCTTATTTCGGAAATATCAAAGTTTAAACTTGGCAACTACCAACATTTTTAAAACTACAAAAAAATATTCAAAATATTTAAATTTTTTGCTGGGCCAATATGTTTTTCTTACCTCAATAAATCTTCTTAAAGCTTCTTTACTGAGCACGTAGCCAGCTCCGCCACTCATATACCCCTGCTTCACATATGGCTTGAAGCGGCAACCAAAATAGATAGATTCATTCGAACTATATGGCATTAGCATATATCTTAAATTCTCTAATATCACATACCTAAAAAACCAGACATAAGTTCCAAAATATAGTTCATTTGTTTGATACTCATTGCTAATGATAATAATCAAAAACATAATACAAGAAGTACAAGTAATTTTGTTCTAAACAGTTTAGATTTTATATACACATTTCCTAATGACAATATTTCGAAAACAATTGAACTTATATTCGGCTTTGAGTAGAGGTCAACATTTAAGAAATATATACAGGCTTAGCATGTTTCATAAAATTTATTCTTATAGTCCTCACATTCAATAGTTTTCTGGGAACTGGAAAATGACCTACAATTTTTGAATGTCTTAATGCCCTGCAGGGATACAAAACCTACACAGATAAAAAATAAATCCTTCAAATTTATGACAAAAATGTAAACGCTTCAAATCTATGAGAAAAATCAACTCACGTATCATCATCTGCTTTAAGGAACCAGTCTGCTTTGTCAAAATAGTGCTTATAAACATATTCAAAAGCTCTTTTCGTTTTGCCCCATAAATATTTTCTGCCCTCTTTTATTGGGAGGGCTACTGATGGCAGTGAGGCATCTGCAAGAGGAAATATAACTTCAATATTTTTTTAAATAATCTATTAGTAGAAAATTAATAGTTATTATGCAATTAGATTGAAATTACATAGAAAAAAACATTTAGATTAGACTTCGTGAATGGGTTCTAATTCAACAGAAATTAAAATGTGTTCATTGTTCATTTTAAAATTAGAAACTGTATTAGACAAAAAATTTTTGATGTAAGGTGGTAAAATGTATCACTCCAAATACAACTACATACGAGGAAAAAACATAGTTAAACCAAATGAAACAACAACCAATAACTCGTGAAGATCCAAAATAATCAGTTAACCAATCTCTATACGCTAAACTGTACAATTCAGGTAGCCGCTATTGCCCTGCAACGGCATGACATATTTGCATTGTTGTAGGTTAGTTTGATTTCGTAAAAAAAAAAAAGATTTAAAAGTTCTCCAGAAAGTTCTTATTAGTATTGTTATTCTGTAGGGTAATCCTAAACAATCGCACATCATAGTGTTTTAGTCTATATTAAATATATAAGTTGAAAAACTGTACAAATTTACGGACTTAATGGTTATTAATTAGTTTTGTACCTGTGCTGGCAGTATATATATATCGTTGTTTGTGTACTCAAATAACGATTATATAATTTGATATATAGGACTATTCAAATGGTGACCCTTAGTAGGTCTCTATCGTAGCCTACCCATCATTCAAATCATAATTTTGCCTAATAAGGAAATAGTATATTATTTTATATGGAGGAAAAGTGATACTTTTCATGG
>MU182309.1:76257-98863 GCA_016904865.1 Pissodes strobi
CAAAACTCTACATATACCCAGCTATAGGGCTCAGTTGTTTAATTATAAGATTTTAAAATAGGAAACTTTTGATTTATATATATGTTTAGAATAAATATTTAACTTTAAATTAGCCTAAATCTTTGATGTCTATTTTGTATTGATTTTTGAATAAAAATAATAACATTATGCGAGTATTTCTTACCTTAAACAGAGTGCTAGTCTTTCGGTCGAACTGATTGATTCCCGAAAAGTACTATTTTGCTTTTCTATGGTTGGACGTAACATGTTTAAAAGTTCAGAGAATTTTTCATCAGTCATCCGAAAGTATTGGAAAAATTTTGCTTCATCTCTTATCAAATCGTCCAACAGGGTATGAAATTCTCCATAGAGTTTTCTCTTGATATTTATATTATGGACCCAAATTCGTTTTTTCCTTTTCTTCGCCATTTGTTCTTCATGGTCAAATGCGCATGCAATCGCAAATATTTCTTCTTCAGAACTACTCATTTTAAATTTCAAAAACGAACGCAAAAGAGAGAAGTTTCGTACTAGCCCGCTTCGACGATTGCACGAAATGAAAATACGGGAAGCAAATCCGAATATAATGTGCGATGATGACAAAAATATTGCGATTCGTCCGATGCGTCCGATGCGAACAAATACGCGCTTACCTTAAATCGGACGGCCTCTCTTAACCCAAAATTAAGTTAAGGTGCACCTTATCTGGTGTATTTTGGTGCACCATCTCTTTTAAGTGTAAAGCTTCACTTAAAAATCATATAAAATTAAGCCTTGGAAGTGGTCGGGTTTAAGCCTTTTATCTTATTTCTATCCTTTATGTTTTGTTTTTGAAGTATAAACATCTTACGCGGCGCGGCGGTATGAGGGTAAATCTCAGAAATTGCGACGGAAATGTGGGGACGGAATTTGTAAACCGATTCTAGCCACTAGGGCGGTATTACATACAATTTTGACATTTAAAATAGTTTTAAACGGATTTTAGACGATAAAAAAGCATGTTTTAAATTAAACGAACCGTCAAAAATATTATTTATTAATTATATGTATAACGTGTTAACAATGTATCGTGTTAATTATTATAATTCGCAGTGTATTTGGATCCATAGCACAGCTTAGTCTGCTAGTAGTCGAGACACTGATATGTAAACATGGATGGTTAAATTTGGTTAAATGTAAAATAAATTTTTGCTTCAAAATCCACGACAAATTCGTCCGAGGCCTAAAAAAGTCCGAATTTTCGGATCTTTATACAATTTTGGCATTTAAACAGATGTTAGACGATTAAAAAAGCATATTATTATTTTAAAATAAACGAACTGTCAAAAGCATTATTCAGATGCCCAGACGTTTAAAACAATATTGAGTCATAGCCCTCTTCTAAAATTTGCAAAATTTGGTTATTGACTTTCCCAAATCGAAGGATGTCTGCCCAAGATGACTAGGTAAAAAAACTGTCATGTGTCCATATGTTGATATTATTCCTGGTGGCATGAGATTTTTGTGTCGAATTTGTGCAAGGAATTAATCCACTCCGAAGCTGCCAGTAAGTATTATTAAAGAATCCTAACTAATATTATAGATGCGAATGTTTTTGTTTGCTTTTCTTACGCTTTCGCGCATGAACTGTTCCGATCATCATGAAAACTTCTACAGATATTTTCAAAAAGAAACAAACCTAACCTTTAAACAAAAATTTAAAAAGCATGTCTTGACGCGGGAATTGAACCCCGAGCATCGTACCTCAAACACAGTGTAATGTGTAATGAACTCCGATTTACCCTAGTTAATTACTTACCGTATTTTTACGGCCTTTTCGTCAATCTCTGTTCATTATCTGTAACCGGGTTCGCAGTACCAGTGTGTTGAAACCCTAATTTCGACGTAAAATAATTTACTTTACACTTGGGCAACCACCCATATTTCGCTACCTAGTTGAAAACAACTTTATGCCTCCTACCAGTACTTACTTTCTATTCTAAGGTATATTAAATATAATTAAATTAATGTATGCCACATCAGTGATATTTTAATAAAATAATCGAAAGGGAGCTTTTTTATAGTGGCTAAATTTACTCGCTTATTTTTTTTTAATATGACCTCGTATCTACAGCGCCAGACAATCAAAACTTGCACATTAAAAGAAATTGACACTGGTATTATTAATGAATGTCTTTTTTCAGTGTAGCAACTTTCCTAGAATTTTATATTTTACTAGCCAGTCAACAATTATGGAATAATAAAATAATTTCAATCATTAATATTCTCTTCCGCCGTGAATTAATTCAATAAAATACGAAGTATGATAACACTAATCATTTAATGGGATACTCTTGTAATTATCGAATACTACAGCAAGAAATGTTTCCCAATATGCAGGCACTCTACGCCTCATTATCTAAATAAAACTTACTACCTAAATTTAGTACTGAACTGTTTTACTGAAATACTCATGAATTTCTTGCCAACAGGCAACGCTAAATGTTTTCAAATATACAAGCAATCTACACATTACGATCTAAAACTAAATTTACTGTCTAACTCGAGCACTGAAAGGTTTTACTGAAATACCCATGGAATTCTTGCAGACAGACAGCGATAAATGTTTTCAAATCCATCAGCACTTTACACATTATTACTTAAAACTAAACTTACTGTCTATTGCTTAATGTTAGCTCAGAACCTGCCATCGAAGCCTCCCTTGCTCGTGTTTGACCATCTTATCCCTCGACGAATGACGAAGATCCACCACATTACTTTACTTTTCGAACCGTCGACATGAATTCACTTATTTACTTAGTTATTTCCACGAGCCCTTAAACTGAAAGGCACTACTTTCAGTTTAGTCACAACTAAGACCATATTATCGACTAGAAAATTAAAATTTAAATTTAAATTTTGCCATAGCGACCAGCTACACCTAATATTTCTTATAAAATTTTTGATTTTGACCATAAAGGACCTATTGCAACTGAATTTGAGAATAAGACTGATTTTTCTTCGATAAAGTCATCATTTTTAGCACGATTTTTACGCATCCAGAAAAGTCTGGAATTTGAACACCTGCATCGGTTTACGTGCGATATTGCGTCATTTGCGCTGATTTCGGCGTAAACAACGATTCTAGTTCTAATTGGTTTTATTTTTCCATCTCTCCGAAGCTCTCGGTATTTTTCCATACCTAGCTTTGGCTTTTAGTGCACACGCGTGTTCAAAGTTTAAGAAATGTTCTATCCTTATAAGGTAATATCGTCTTTCTTTGATTTTAATTCGCTGACCAATGAGGTTCTTTTTTAGAGTAAGGTTTCTCAAACCTCTGTCAAACCAGCGTAAGAATTTGTTTGACAGCAAGTGATCCCTTTTTTAGTTCATTTGGTGCCGCGTTTTACCGCAGTCGAAAACAAATCTAAGGTATTAGTCACCGCGTTTTAAATCGGATCTCGAATATTGTGTTATTCACCAGGCTGCTTATTGAAATATATTTCCAGTGGTAAGTGGCTTTATTAATATTTAATTTTTTATTTTGTATTGAACGAGTTTTAGTGCTTTTGGCTTACGCTTCCTTTAGGTAAAATAACAAACCCTATATTTTCTTTTTGTTTTCGCCTTACTTCGTGAAAGTTAAACTTCAATTTGTTTTATAATTTTTGTTAATTAAAATAAACTTATTGTTTTATTTGTAATAATAATATGTAAAGTGCTGATGGATTTGAAAACATTTAGCGTTGTCTGTCTGCAAGAATTCCATGAGTATTTCAGTATAACATTTCAGTGTTCGAGTTAGACAGTAAATTTAGTCTTAAAGCATAATGTGTAGATTGCTTGTATATTTGAAACATTTATCGTTGCCTGTTGGCAAGAAATTCATGAGTATTTCAGTAAAACAGTTCAGTGCTCAAGTTAGACAGTAAATTTAGTTTTAAATCATAATGTGTAGATTGCTTGTATATTTGTAAACATTTAGCGTTGCCTGTCGGCAAGAAATTCATAAGTATTTCAGTAAAACAATTCAGTGCTAAATTTAGGTAGTAAGTTTTATTTAAATAATGAGGCGTAGAGTGCCTGCATATTGGGAAACATTTCTTGCTGTAGTATTCGATAATTACAAGAGTATCCCATTAAATGATTAGTGTTATCATACTTCGTATTTTATTGAATTAATTCACGGCGGAAGAGAATATTACTGATTGAAATTATTTTATTATTCCATAATTGTTGACTGACTAGTAAAATATAAAATTCTAGGAAAGTTGCTACACTGATTTATAATAGTGTTTGCTAGAGGCTAGTAATGTACTAGCGAAAGTACATCCACTCCACGATCCTCTTATGGATCTTAATTAAACCGTTGTTTGAATTAAAAAAAAACGAGTCAGCTAGAGTCAAAAGCGGTCATATCGCACGGGTCCAAAGGTCAAATTTTTCATTAATGGTGATTCCTTTGATAGATTTTACACGCAAAATCTGCCAAGAATGAAGATTTTATTGAAAATTGTGATCTCATCAAAAAGTGACGATTAACGAAATACAAAAAAAATTGGGCGAGTCTGCTAGTACCTACTCGAGAGACTGATGTGTAAACATATCCTATATCGACATGAAAATCTAATGCCACCTTAGGCCGCGTGACGCCTGAATGTAAGCAACCACTTATTTGGAAGTGGCTGCCTGGCGTTAGAAAGAACACGTTTTACACTAACGGTTACAGACAGCCTGCAAAACACATGCCCGTCACAGATACCGCCTGACTTGCGTACATTTGTAACGCTTACAATAGAATGTCTAATATTACACTTAGCCCTCCGCTCGCTACAGGGGTGCAACGAACAAACTTTTTACAAATGTAACCTCAAGAAAATTATAAATAGGATTATAACTAACCGTAAAAATTAACGCGAGCGAAGCCGCGGGTAAAAGCTAAAAGTGTCCTATGTTCTTTACTCCCTTGAAAATATCTGTACAAAATTTCATGATGACCGGAACAGTTTATGCGTGAAAACATAAGAAACAAACAAACAAACCAGATTCATAATATTAGTTAGGATTTTTTAATAATACTTACTGACAGCTTAGGAGTGGATTAATTCACTGCACAAATTCGTCACGAAAATCAAATGCCACCAAGAATAACATCAACCTATGGACACAGCTTATATTCAGTACCAGCTAGTCATCTTGGGTCGACATCCTTTGATTTGAGAAAGTCAATAATCAAATTTTAGAAGAGCGCTATTGTTTTAAACGTCTGGGCATTGAATAATACTTTTGAGAGTTCGTTTAATTTAAAATAATAAGATGCTTTTTTATCGTCTAAAATCCGTTTAAAAACGATTTTAAATGGTAAAATTGTATAACAATCCGAAAATTCAGACTTTTTAGGAACCGTAGCTTCGGACGAATTTGTCGTGGATTTTGAAGCGAATATTCATTTTAAATTCAACCGTCCATTAAAAATAAGCTGTGCTATGGATCCAAATACACTGCGAATATAATATAATGAAAACTAATACCGCCCTAGCGGCTAGCTTTTTAGAAGCGCCATTTGAGTAGTTGCAATCGTGTCCGTCCTGGATTAGCTTGCTCCTCAATGCGCACGGGTTACGGTATTCCGTCCCATTTGCCGAGATTTACCCTCATACCGCTGCGTAAGATATTTAAGTACACATCAAAAATAAATATCATTTTACTAGTAACAACTTTTGTATTTAATTTTTTTTGCAACCCCCGTAGTTTTTGATATGGTATAGAGACTCTCTTAAACGGCCCATCCTGTACAATATTTTCTTTGCGGAATTTTGAAATGGCTGCCACTTAATATACGAGTGATTCTTGACAGTTTATATCATATACAGTTCAAGTTTCATAACTCAACACGGAAACGGGAATACGCACACAGCATTGTACTTACGACAAACCACCGACCTCTATAATGGAGGTCGGTGCGACAAACCCGTGCCCAGCAGACGCGAAATCGACACTGATCTATAGTGTTGAAATAAGCCACAAATCAACACGGAAACGGGAATACGCACCATGCGCAGTGATTTTATGAGGGCTGCTCAAATATTTGTGCATGTCGATATAGGATATGTTTACACATCAGTGTCACAGTTTATACCAATACCATAGCCGAATTCTGCTACGGTATAAACTGTGTCAGTATCTCCCACGAGTATTAGCAGACTCGCTCATTTTTTTTGACGTACATATTGGCTATAACGTTCGAATTTTTAATTCCCACTACAAAACTACTTCGGTTGTAACGTAAACATGTTTACAAAATTAGATGTTTTGAAGTTTTTGTCTTAATAGCCGTAATTAAATGCTCATTGGAAAATATACTATTTACTTAGACTTACCAACGAATTTATACATGAGCTCACATCATATGTGTGAATTGTTTAATGTATATTATGCTTCTGACATTCAGATAGACTTAATTTACAGTAGATAATTCAAGAAAGTGATCTATACCAAGTGATTCTCTAGGTAATTAAATAATATTTAAGTACCATTTGTTTTTGCTGCAATAGATAGTAAGTATCTGTAATTGGCCCAAGCTGTCGATACTGTAATGAATAAACAAACAAACTACTCAATTACGTAGTTACACTTTGAGTACCGTTTTGCACAATAAATAACGGATTTTCTACTTTTCGAGTAGTGAACAATACCTAACATGTATCATGTATCAGCATAAGAAAAATTGCATTTAAGGAACTTAAACGTTTTATTTAACAAAACATTACCTTTTAATACAGGATTTTCTATGTTTTACCATTTTTGTATTTTTTCATGAGGATCGAACAAAAATTAAAAACTCCATAAAAATGTAGATTTAGACATAACACTTGTACAATATTGTCTTAACATAAATTAAAGAAATAAAGGAAAATCTAAAATAGGTGCTATACATGTCTTTGATTATTCATAAATATCTTCTCTGTCTGCTACATACCTGTTGAAAAATAAAATACATGAGAATACTTAAAAATAATAGAATGCAAAACTAAAGCACCTATTCAAAATATACATAAAACCAGATTATTTTGTCTGGAATTTGGAAGGATGTTCTAGCATCTAGATTTAACATATTTTTGATTTAGCCTATTGAAGCAACTCTTATGATTGTGGGTCAACCTAACATAGATGAAAAAAATATTCTACAAAAATTATCTGAAATTTAGTCACAAATCTAAATTTTGGGTTTATTAATGTCATAAATTATAAGTAAAAACCCATCTTAGAGTGGGATATAGGTTCAACATGAGCGAACTAAATTGTCATAAATTTATAAGAAATTTCAAAATGGTATTAAAAAAAAATTACAAAACGTGGGAGCGGCAACACAAGCGGTAGATTTTCATTTACTGCTAAACAGGTAGCCCTGTGCGCGCGACAAATTTGAATTCTATGAGAAAGCTGAAGCTTGTGTGACATTTCTCCTATTTATTTCATTTTATAAGAAAGACAGCCCATTCAGTTGATCTCAATAGGGCATATCCCACATTGGACGTACTTCTTAGAGATCAAAATATTCCTGTAGGAGGAAGAAAGAAGTTATGGAAAACTCTCTAAGAAATCAATTTCAGCTGGGCAATCAATACAGAAAATTGGTGATGATCAAACAGGACAAAATGTTTTGTTGGAGGATGTAGTCGAGAAGAATAAAGTTTCATAAGGAAAACAGAAATATTTATTATTTAGATGAAACTTGGCTAATCAACGATACACAATGAGAGATATAGGCAGGATACAAACAATATTTTTTTTAGATTATTTGCCATGGAAATAAAGCACCATCAGGAAAAGGTAGTAGATTAATAATTATTACCCATATTGATGATGTTTGATTTTTGGCTTATTAGCCTTTGTCGATAAGAAATAGATGATGGTTTAGTCTCAGTGCTCTGCTCAGTGTATGTATTGTCATCATACTTTAGTGCTCATGTCAATAAAATGTAGCACTAAGAAATAAAATATATAGTATTTACTACTATTTACTTATGTAGTCTTTCAATAATTTCATTGATCATGTAGGAATGTAGGCCATTATCACATGTATAAATCTTGAAAGATACGGGCGCACACCAGATCTGTTAATATCACAGTTACTTCACAAATATAATTGTAAATAACTACGAATTCAGAAATTTTAAATGACGCTCATTTTTTGCAACAAAATTAGAACAATTAGGCAAGCACCTTTACATTCATAGCATCAGGGGTCTTATATTAGTTCATAAGTACATGTCATAATTCAAATTTGATTTCAATCAATATATTTAAAATCAGCCTTGCCTTGAATTTCAAGTTTTTTTTGTTACTGGTTTCATTTACAAAATATGCATCAACTTTGATAAATGCCATGACGATGGTTATGAATTATATGTTTAACCTTGTTTTATTGCTCTCATATTATTCTCATTCCTAAGATATTTTACCACTACTAACTGCTTAATTTTATAATGTCATCAATTTGTAAGATTTAGATCTATGACCTAAAATGTATCTTAAAAATGACCCCCTACAAAAATACAAATACTTACTAGAAATTAAATAAATCTATTAAACAGTAATAATTAGCTATGTTTTCAAATCCATACTGACCTAACAATATCTGCGGGTTTGAGAAGCTTTTCTGCATCCATATCTGGGATCTCAAAACCAAATTCATCTTCTATAGCCATAATAACCTCAACATGATCCAGAGAATCTAAACCTAAGTCATTGATAAAATGTGAATCCAGAGACAACTAAAAAACAAAATATGTATTACGTCATTACTTGCACAGTACTTTTTATTCTAATATGCAGCGACTAAACGCTGAGTAATATCAGTAAGAAAATATTTATTATAATTTTACCGCAAAATAATTATTTTTTTCTTCTAATTATAAAGGGTATGTTTTTAAAATAATAACTAGCGTAAACCAAAAGCAGGTTTTAGGCATAAGAAATATAGCAAAATATCATTGTTAAAATTTAGAATAAGTGTTTTCTTATTTTATAAATAATATTGAAATAACTCTTTGTTACTCTAGTCTAAGCCTATATTAAATAATGGGATTCATTTTTATTGACCAGTGTTACCATCATAAGCAAAATTACCGTACCTTATCGGGGTTGACTTTATCATACAATTGTAATACTAAAAGTACCCTGTCAGCAATAAGCTTTAAAGTCATTGGCGGTTTGGAACTGTAACTTCGCTCATGAGGCAATATGAGTCTCTGAAAATAAAAAAATATATATAGTGGGTACCTTGTTAGCTGTTACTTTATCATAGGAGGCAACAACTTTCAGCACTCGCTCTTTGATTTCTGCCTCTGTGGGTTTGGGTTTAATTACTTCTGGTGAATAAAACCTGGACTGAAGACAAAAAGAGCGAACTAATTTACAATTTTTAGCCAGCAAAAAAAAATGAGGTTAAAGCTAGTTATGTAATTTAACAAATAAAAACCCAGTATTACACAAAGACACAATTTTAGAATTGCTTATCAAAATTTGGAGACTAAAATGTGACTTGTTGTTATTGAGGATTGATTAAATTAACACCAAAAATGCAGCAAATATACCTGTGTGGCTGTCAGAAAAGGGCCATTATTGACCGTTTGCCGAGAGATGTTCAATTTATTTACGGCAATTGTGGATCTGGTTGAAAAACACCTTAAATAAGAAGTGGTTCTTGATAACGAACGAACATTTTTGACTAAAACCGACATTTTTCTTGAATAAATATCAAAAACCAACCGAGGTCTCACGTTAAACGCGTTTTGTTTGACGGAAAATTGTAAATTGTAATAAAATATCCTTCCTTGGATTTACGATCAGTGTCGCCAACAGACCATAATAAAATTCTCTACTCTCCAAAAATTTCTAAAATACAAATTATTCTCCACCAAAAATAAATACCAAAATATCTTTCTGTTGTAAATAACAAGAAAGAAAAATGAGTAAATTATTTTCTTTTCCATATGGAATCCATTACTTTACTTAACCACATCCAGGTTTGGCAGCACGTTTGATAATAGTTGAGTTGGTGTAGTGTAGCCACTCACAAGCGTCTAGGGCTCGGACTAAATTTTCGATGCGAAGCCGTCCATGCGACTCGCGTCTACCTACTGCAAATTTTCAACATTCAGACCTGCGCATTTGGCAGCAGCCCGATGTTCTAACATGTCACTTCACAAATGGATCTCCGCTCACACCAGGGGCGCAACCAAACAAAACTCAACCAAGGTAATGCACAAAATCAAGAAAAAATTGAAACGTAAATGAATTTCCACGTACGCATGCGTGCAGGATCAAAATTACTGTAGGCTGACGCGAATTAGTGTAGACAGCCGATTATTGGTAACGAAATTTAAAATTGGATTCGCAAAACTATGCACGTGCCGCACAGTAGTCCCAGCAACATGATACAAAGTTGTATCATGTCCCAGCAATATAAATTATGCGGCCAAAAATGTTCCCAACATCTTACGCGGCGGTATGAGGGAAAATCTCGGCAAATGGGACGAAAATGTGTGGACGGGACGGAAATGTGTAAACCGATTCTAGCAGCTAGGGCGATATTATATACAATTTTGCCATTTAAAATCGTTTTTAAACGGATTTTAGACGATAAAAGAGCATATTATATCAAATTAAACGAACTGCCAAAAGTATTATTGAGATACCCAGACGTTTAAAACAATATTGAGTCATAGCCCTCTTCTAAAATTTGAAAAAGCTGGCTATTGACTTTCCCAAATCAAGTGATGGCGGCGCAAGATTACTAGGTAAATAAGCTGTGTCCATATGTTGATGTTATTCCTGGTGGCATTAGATTTTCGTGTCGAATTTGTGCAGTGAATTAATCCAATCCGAAGCTGCCAGTAAGTATTATTAAAGAATCCTAACTAATATTATAAATGCGAATGTGTTTGTTTTTATTCTATGAACAAGCTAAAATGTATAGGTAACGGCCATGGGGCGTTAAAAATACCAGTTCTCGTCCGATCACTGAAGTTAAGCAAAGTCTCGTCGAGCGTGGTTAGTACAGGGTTATCCAATGAGGACTAGACAAGGCGATTTTTTTTACTTACTCTGTACTTTTATAAAAAAAAAAACTGATATAGCCGTCTTAAGTAATTTTCTTCCGCGAATTCGGATATGTCCAGCCAAAAACAATTGAACATCAAATAAAAGTGCTAGGGCTAACTCGATTTTTTTAAATGGAGCACCCTGTATATTACTACATTTTTGGACTCTAGAAAAATCTAAACACATTTTGTGTATAATATCCTATACCTATCTTTAGCTTACCAAATATTGACAGTTGAAAGTCGAGCATTTTGACACTTTGACAGGCTCTAAAATTTAAACCGCACGAGATCAAAGAAAACGGTTTTGCACATTCCTTTCTTGGGTTTTTATAAGCTTTCGAATGATAGTAACTTTGAATTTAACCGGAGGTTTAAAAGTTCCGGTTAATTTTATCCGCAGGTTAAATTCGAAGATACTGTCATTCGATAGTTTATGAAAACTTAACATAGGAATGTGCAAACTGTTTTCTTTGATATTGTGCGGTTTAGATTTTAGAGCCTGTCAAAGTGTCAAATTACCCGACTTTCAACTGTCAATATTTGGTAAACAGCTAAAGATAAGTATAGGATATTATACATAAAATGGGTTTAGATTTTTCTAGAGAGTCCAAAAATGTAGTAATATACAGGATGTTCCATTTAAAAATATATCAAAGTGACCCCTAGCCAATTACATATTACGTAATATGTCATTGCCCCTAGCACTTTTATTTGATGTTCAATTATTGTTTTTTGCTGAACATATCCGAATTCGCGGGAGAAAATTACATCAGATGGCTATTTCAGTTTTTTTTATATGAAAGTACGGGGAAAGTCAAAAAATCGCCTTGTCTAGTCCTCGTTGGATAACCCGGTACTTGGATGGGTGACCGCTTGGGAACACAACGTGGTGCTGTAATATTTTTACAACGGATGTCGTTATAGGATATGTTTACACATCAGTCTCGAGTACTAGCAAAAATTATTTTATTAGTCAGGAATTTACATCGTAAAATGAAGAGAATCGCATCTCAATTACATTTCAGTTTTAGAATAGTTTTAAATCTTCCAAATGTTTCCCAATTTTTAATATTTACTGAGAATAATACTCCTAAAAAGGGATTATTAGACGTTTAGAGCTTCCTTGTAAAACGACTAGTGGATAAAGACAGCTTGCAAAATAACTTCCTGACTTGTCCGAAGGCATCGGGTGTTTTCGTTAGATGCGTTCCTATTTTACCTATGTCTTTACGATGCAATGAATTGGTTACAAGTGCTATGGTGGTTCAATAATTATGATGCTAGACCTCTGGTTCGATTCCCGATGGTGTTTTTTTATTTTCTTGAGGTTAAACTTGCAAAAAAATTTTTTCTCGATTTTGGGCATGCCTTGGGTCAGTTTTGGTTAGTATTTGTTCGTTGCGACCCTGTAGAGAGCCAAGCGAGCGAAGAGCTATGCGTGAAGTATAATATTAGACATTCTAATGCAAACATTGCAAACGTTACAAATGTAAACATTAAACAACGCAGGCGGTATCCGTGACGGAAATATGTTTACACATCAGTGTCTCGAGTATTAGCAGATTCGCTCAATTTTTTATATTCTTTTTCACCTTTGATTAGTTGGTATTAAATAACATTTTAAATTAATTTTTGATTACGTCTTACTTATCTTTTCTTAAATATAACTAGCTCAAAGCGGGTTAAGGAAAAGCCCTAATTCTTGACACTGGCGGACATGGGCGTAGAAAGGATTTTTTCTCATGGGGGGCAGACCGTAGATAAAGCCGCAGTGGTACCCGAAGGCAGAGGCTAAATTTTGGGGGTGCCACGCCCAATTTTTACCTAAAAGCCGTTAAAGAAAAACGAGGATTCGGCACCCTCTTGAATGGTATGGCATGAATGGTATGTTGAAGAATGCGTCGGTTAACTTCCCAGGGGGGGGGGGGGCACGGCTCCCCCTGCCCCCCCTGTCTATGCCAGTGCTGGCGGACTACGTACCAGTAAATAACTCGCGTCTAGCTGCACAGATTTTGAGCCTTCAAGCATGCGTACGTGCTATTTCATGTATTTTTCATTGTTGTTTAATTTGGGTATTGCCTTGGGTTAGTTTTGTTTGGTTGCGTCCCCGGGGCGAGCTAGGCTCATACGTGAAATGAAATCTAGAACGACAAGACCGGACTGCTGCCAAATGCGCAGGTTTGAAGGTCGAAAATTTGGTGTAGGTAGATGTGAGTCCAGTAAATAATATCCCATTCACTATTCACTCATTGTTCTGGACGGACTATTTTCATCATATATATATATATAATAACAAATATATTGCTCGCATCAGCACGGCGGTGTAGCCAATGTTAAAGGATAGATATAGACGACGGCTGTGTTTTCTCGCATAAGTTTGTCTTTAAGGAGGACAAGCCTTATTTGCGCATGTGTCAACATGATGTATTCTATTGGTGATCCCCGACGAATTAAAATGCAAATATTTGAAATACAAGCGGGAATCATTAAAATATGAACGCTAATACTTTTTTAGTAATTATAATGCGATATGATACAGTACACTTTTTAACAATCTGTTTTACGATACGTAGATGATATCATACGAATAGTTTTATTTGTTATTCATCGTATTTTAACGGTTTTAAATAAAATAAGTTATTGAAATTTTGATTAGGTACTACCTACTTCATTATCATAGGTATGCAAAAATACTTGAGTAGGTATATAACTCTTTATTGGACTAACTATTCGAATGAAGTAAGAATATAGTTTTCAGAAGTAATTGTTTTAAAAGCTTGGCACCTTAGGAAAAACTACCTGTAGTTTATCTGATGTAGAATGTATGTACGTCTAAGTACTTTTCAGGGTCTGGAAAAACTTGACAAATCATTTTGTTGAACAATCTTTTTTAAATGTCAATAAGGTTGCGAAAAATAGCTCAACAGGAAAAGAAGAAGCATACTCTTAAATATTTTATTCAAAGTTTTCATTACAACTACAAAGGCTTAATTAAAATATAAATCAACCACAATTTTACATACAAAACAAATATGATTAGGTATACTAAAAATGCAAAATAATTTTTGAAACTACCTACTTAGAAATTAAAATCTTTGATAACTTATCGAGGATTATTGGTGCGAAAACAATACAATACAAATATTTAAATAGTCCAAACTTGTAAACACAACAATAATCACTTCAAAATCGTTCACAATACACACTACAAACTTGCTAGCTAAAAATCAGAAAATCGCCATATTGATTTCATGATTTCTCATTTTCTCCTCGGTTTGTTTGTCGTTTGTCCGGCCGGCAGCAGCAGCACCAATAGAAAATGAAAACGGCACGAAAGCGCAGCGGCGGCCTGTCCTACATAAAGATAGACTTATGATATGGTGTCAAAAAAAATTGTATATCTATCTCACTCTTTGGCTTCAGAATCCGCTTATTGTTTAAATGTAATGTTATCTATATATTTTTTTACGTATATGATTTTCATACTCGCGGATGCTGTGACAGTATCATTTCATTCCATGCGTGCGCGCGCACCTGCGCGTCATGCCTTCGTATGTGCCCTGGTGGTCTAGGGATTTGCATGATTAGCCTTCACTTCGGCGACTCGAGTTCAAACCCCGTCGATGTTTTAAATTTTTTTTTAAGGTTATGTTTCTAAACTGTTTTTTTTTTGTTTTTGGGTATGTCTTGGGTTAGATTGGGTTAGCACCTGGTTAGTTTCCTTTTCTTAAGCCCCCGTAGCGAGCGGCGGGCCATTCGAAAAGTGAAATTTGCGAAGGAATGAAATGATACTGTCGTAGTATCGTCGAGTTATTTTCATTGTTCAGAGTACTGGGTGGGTACGCCTAAAAATATATCTTATATGTTTTGTATGTTGTCATAACGTTCGACATTAAACAATTTAGGTATATGCATAATGCCGAACAAAGATATCGTACTACCCTGATTTACGTCAAATATAGTTATTTTAATACAGTTAGCAACAAAACTGAAATATAAAATTGTGAACAAAGAAGGCTACAACTTTGCTGCAATTCCAATTAGTACTCCCTACAATAAAAAAATGAGTATGCTTGTGAACTACATTTCAGAAGTGAAACTTCCTCCATACAGAACAGAAACAGAGAATAGCCCACAAGCCTGCACATTGTATTTATCTCTCCATATTTTATCACCCGTTTTCTGTTAAATAATAAAATACCTGTATTTTATGCAAATTCTCTTACACGAATGGTAGAACATACTATACATGTTTATTTTATGCAAATTCGCTGACACGAATATTAGAATATATCGGAAATTAAGCTCAACGGTCGACTCTTGTCAGAGAAAGATAGGCGAGTTCGGTGCGAATGACTTGGAAGAGAGGAAGACAAAGTATAATTTTCCTATGCTTGATTTGAATTGTGGACAGGCCTCTCTTCTCGCGACCACCTCTCCGTATCACACCTTTTGTAACATTCGCTTCGCCGTATCACACATTTAAAAACGTTGTGGCGTCACAGGTTTTATAACATTCGCCTGCCGTATTCCACATTTTCTAATGTTTCGAAACGCGTTCACCGTTCACTAGCTTACTTTCCAGGTACAGCTTGTCTAAAAAGTTTCACTTCAAATATGAGGCAAGGTAGGGCTAATTAAACTTGCGACTTGCGAGTCATATTCCAACATTTCTTAATATGTGCTTGGAGTACTAAAAGCAATAATATGTTTTATATTAGCAGAGTTTCATAATACAAATTGGAATTATTCATACTAAAATCGCAAAATTTCCTGATACTATTGCAATTTTTTAGAGGTTTCAATAAAAATTTCCTCTACCAATTTTTTTTAAATCGACTCACATCCATATTTTGAGTAGTATCGCACATTTCTATTCGAAACTAAACTACTACTAAACTAGGTTTAGTAGCACCACACATCACTACTTTTTTTTTTCTAAGTTGTTTGGTAATCTTACAAGACGTATGCCCGTACCACATCAGAAGGCTTCAGAGTTGCGCGCGCATCACATTTTTGACAAAAATGTCTAATATTACACTTCACGCATGGCCCTCCGCTCGCTTTGCTAACTGCGGGGGCGCCGCCGCAGCGAACAGAAACTAACCAAACTAACTCTAAGCATACCGAAAATGAAGTAGAAAACTTCTTACACATAATATTTAAAAAAAAGTCTTGCATCTCATGGGTCGCCGTATTGCACTCAGCATCCAACCACTGAACTACGAACCACTTCACAGCAGTTCGTTAGCGCTAAACCAGAGTATATACTCTGCCAAACTCTTGCATTCGCGCCATGTCTTCGTGATGCAATCACCGGATGCAATATGCAATCAGTTTGTCGCAAGTTTAGATGGTTAGGTCTCACTTTGGCGGCCCGGATTCAAACCCCGTGGCTTTTTTTTATTTTTTTTAAGGTTATGTTTCTAAACAGTTTTTCTTGCTTCTGGGTATGTTTTGGGTTAGTTTTGGTTAGTTTCCTTTTCTTGAGCCCCTGTAGCGAGCGAAGGGTCATGCGAAAAGTGAAAGAAATCTAAATATAATAAGTTTGACAACATCGTACTCCATTCTGTTTCCTGGGGCTAGAAATAGTAGAAATAGCTAGGGATGCAAACGATACTTCGATACTTCAAAAGTATCGATACTTTTGCTTCAGTATCGAGTATTTTTGGCATCGACACTTTTATATCGATACCGAGTAGGTATCGATACTTTTATTGCAGTATCGGTATCGAAACCAATTCATTACTTTACTACCACTGAATTGGACGGCCACCGTTACCGTTTGAACGGCGCCAACTGTTCAGTCGAGTACTGAATTATATGGAAGCTTTCACACTTGCCGTATTTACGACAGGTTTATTTACTTTTCTAACAGCTAGCATTTTGACAGGTTGTATACACTCTCCATCATTATGCTTTACCTAAAGTTATATTTAATCTCCCGTTTTATTTACATAGGAAACTTAATGCTGGGTAGAGGCTGTGCGGTTAAATATTTTATACATGTTACTGAGGGATGGCGGCATTGTCGCCTGAACGAGTATGCGTTTTAAGATCCTTTACACAAATAGTGCACTATGTAAAAATCGACCTTTCCTATTGGTCGATCCATCTCGTATTACATATGTCTTCGTGATGCAATCACTTTCTGTCAAGAGCTCTCGTGGTGTAGAGGTTTAGACAGCTGGGTCTCACCTAGACGGCCCGGGTTCAATCCCCGTGGTTTTTTTTTTTAAGATTATGTTTCTAAACAGTTTTTTTTCTTGATTTTGGGTATGTCTTGGGTTAGCACCTGGTTAGTTTCCTTTTCTTGAGCCCCCGTAGCGAGCGAAGCGAGCGGAGGGCCATGCGGATCGACCAATAGGAGAGGCCGATTTTTATATAGTGCACTATTTGTGTAAAGGATTTTATAATGCAACGAGTATATATTCTTTTGAATCTGAGTGGTTTTAAGGTCCTTTACAGGCCTAGGTGACTATGCTATATTAGCCGCTTCTGATTGGTGGGTTAACGTCACTCTAGAGTACTGTTAACTCTTAACACATGGCCCTCTCTCGCTTCGCTCGCTCCGGGGTTCAATTATACAAAACTAACAGAAACTAACCCAAATTTACAAAAAAAAACAAACGTAACCTAAAAAAATGACGAGAATTGAACGCGGGACGTTCACATTCCAAACGTAGAATCTTACCACTAGACTATCTAGACCTGCTAGAACAAACTGACTCGACCGTAGATAAAATAAGTGACGTTAATCCACCAATCAGAAGCGGCTAATATAGCATAGTTGCCTAGGCCTGCAAAGGATCTTAAAACGTGAATCTGAGCCCCTAGAATTTTGGAAGGAAACTGCGAATGTGTATCCCAACATTCCCAACCTCTCAAAAATGGCTTTAAAGTATCTGTGGCCTAGTCGCAACTTCTGTTCAATCCGAGAGACTTTTTTCCGATGCTGGAGCTACTCAAACATCAAGCAGAAATCGGTTGCTTGGAAAGCGATTAGGCAAGTTATTATTTTTGGGTTCTTTACCTGGAGAGTATTGGTTTTAAATATAACCATAGCAACACGTTTGTTTATATACAGGGACAATGCTAACACTATCTCGAGGGTTATTTCTATAAAATGTGTAAATCTTTCGAAGTTTCGATACCGATACTTGAAAGTATCGATACTTTTTCCATAGGTATCGGTAGGCATCGATACTTTGCACGGAAGTATCGATTTGGTATCGGTATCGATACTTTAGGATATTCTTGCATCCCTAGAAATAGCCGCTGCTGACCTTAAAGATAGGGCTTGTCAACAATGTCAACTGGTAAACACAGGTTTACCCTGACGGATCCTGAAAAATGTTAACGTTTGACAAGTTTGGTTTTTTTGTCAATCTGAAATCTGATGTTGGTCGCATTGATTAATATTTAGTGGTGATAGAAGGAGAAAGAATATTTTTATAAAACCGGAAGAAATATTATTTCATTTTTCATATTATTCAGTCAGTTATAAATTAAAAGTCTCATACGATATCTACGTATTTTTGCACGAGAAGAATGTTTAAATATTAAGACTTAAAATAGAAAAAAGGTAATTGCCTTTACGATTTCAAATGATGGCGGAAAAGAGCACAAGACGATTGGCCAACATTGAAAATTATGACACCCGGCGACTTGATTAAATTCCCTAAAATACACACTAACAAACATCAAAAGGTTGGCCTTGTGGTGGCCGTATTAGTACTTTTTCAGCATTTTCTTTTCAAACAAATACATATTCATTACTAAAATAGGCTAAGAAAAACATTTTGGTGTTATGTCACAGGATAATAGTCCTACTCTTGCTCTACGGGGCTTTAGAATTCAGAAGAAAACTCAACTTTCACACCAGTCAAGTGAGACATTGGACACTTGTAAGTTAAAAATGTTCTTCCTTTAAAATAAAATGATTTATTTACCTGATAGTAATTATAATTTTAGCACAAGAGATCAGCCCCCAAGTTATGGGCCCTGTAAGAAAGCGTATTGTAAATCCTTTTAGTGATTCCGATTCTGAAGTTGAGAATTATCATAATCAAGTAAACACAGAAGCTCCATCTGAAAAGCAAGAAGTGCAAGGATCAAATGAGTCCTCAAGTATAGCAACTCAAAATGACCCAACGACTGTTGCGGTGGTAGCACAAAGAAATGGTATCATCAGGCACAAAAATCCAGGAGTTCTGGAGAAAGAGAAACAAATGAAGTTCCTACTTGAAATATTTCCTAATCTCGAAGCCATGGTATTTTTTGAATATTATGTATTGAATCGAGTATAATTGTACTATTTTTTATGCTGACATTTATATTTAAATGGTTTTTCTTTTTAGAAAATTCATGATATTCTTTCAAAACACAGTTTTAATACTGATGCGGCTGCAGCAGAATTATCTCGAACATACACAAGGACTATAGTGCAAGGTCCTTACAGTAAATGGCGAGAGGAATATGATAAAAATGCAGCTCAAAAGGTTAGTGAATCGTCAGGAAAGAGGCAAGCAGAAGGTGAACCCAGTGTAAATAAGAAAAAGAAAGGTAGGTATTTCTATTGTCTCCAAATGTAAATTGATGTATTCTTTAAACAAAGACACTTTTAATAATTCAACTAAATTGATGTAACAAGTCATTATAGGGGTTCTGTATAGTGTACAGGGTGGCTCGAATTCAAGTATATGTATGGGGAACTCAAAAACCATAAGAGGTACAGTGTCAGTCAAGTTAAGGCAAAATTGCACATTTAGGTACCTAACAATATGTCATTTAGAAAGTTTTAGAATTCCGAGTATTTCTGGAGATATTTGGAAAAAACTGAAATATTCAAAAATCGTTTTATTTTTTCCCTGAGCTTATTTAATAACAGATTTCAAATTGGATTGGACTTTTGCGTTGCCATTTTTTCCGCTCTATCCAATGGTGGAATCCGACGTTCAAGGTGTCATCATCAACTTATCCTCCAGTAAGTTTGACGAATCTGTGTAGTAAGGCTCCTTTATATACGGTATGCAGATGGTTCAACCAGATAAATATTTTTGATGATCTCTTTGGTAACTCTTGAGTACATTTTTAAAACAAGAATAGGTTTCTCTTTAAATTTTATGTTGGACAATAAACAATTTGAATTTGAAATTCAAATTTTAATTTTCTTTTATCGTTTTTCAGATGATATTGGCATTATTAATATGAGTATATATTTTTAATCTTAATTAATTTTTTAAATTTTTTTTTAAATTACTTATTTTGCTTTGGCATAATTTTAAAAAGTTTGTTACTTTTGCGTTCTATAAAAATATTTTATTGTGTTTTTTTTTATGTTGAGGGGAAAATTAAAACCATTATTTTCAATAAAAAAAAATAGTAAAATTTAATAAAATAAAAATAAAAATCCATTTATTGCATATAAAACATGTTACATACAAAAGGTGGAAATTACCGGCAATGTATTTTCATACCCACCATACATACTTAACTACATGAATCCATGGCCTCTTGCTTGGTCCTTCTTGACTATAGCAAGGCGTTTGATTTAATTAATCATGATATGCTGGTGGCGAAGGTCGGCTACTTTGGCTTTTCTGAACAGGTGTGTTTATGGTTTTCTAGTTATCTTCGCGCAAGAACGCATATCGTGGAGTTGGATGGGGTGAGATCGGGGTCCGTCCTGATGAGGCATGGAGTGCCTCAAGGGAGTATTCTGGGACCATTACTGTTTAGTTTATATACCTGCGACCTTCCTAAGCGGGTCCGGTTTTGCTCCGTCCACCTTTACGCGGATGACACCCAACTTTTGGCAGGTTTTTCCCCTGAGAATGCGAGCTGGGCTCTACAGGAGGTGAATGGCGATTTGAGCGCGATTTTCGGATGGTCTACCGATCATGGTTTGATTCTGAACGCGAAAAAAAGTACCTATATGATAATTGGTTCTAATACCATCAGAAACAAATTTAGTATTTATAATTTTACTGCCCTGAACGTTAATGGGTCGTTATTGCCTTCTGTGGAGTCTGCTAGAAACCTTGGAGTGACGTTTGATGTGGGGCTGGATTTTGAGGCTCATGTTAATAAAAAATTGTCAGCTGTGTACATTAAGTTGAAAAGTTTATACGCATTTAAATATGTCTTGCCTGTTAAGATTAAATTGATGCTAATTGAATCACTAATTTACCCCCTACTAGACTATTGTAATGTAGTATACTACAAATATTTAAGTGGTGAGCTCCAAAAGAAAATACAATTGGCTCAGAATGCGTGTGTTCGATTTGTTTTCTGTGTAAATAAATTTGATCATATTTCTCCCGTATATGCTCTAAACAATCTTCTAAAATATGAATATCGAGCGAAGCTTCATTTCGGTGTATTTGTTTATAAGGTGTTCAAGTCTAGATGCCCAGGTTACCTGTGGGAATATATGGTAGCGAGACAAGACCTGCACAATCTAAATCTTCGTAACGTGGTTAGATATCAAATACCGCAGCATCGTACATCTAAATTTAGGGACTCATTTGCCTTTTTGGCCATAGAGCTGCTCAACTCGGAGATATATAACATTATGATACTTAATTCATTGGCGGCTTTCAAACAGAAATACAGGTCTTGTCTTCTCCAAATTATGTCATAATGTATAATAGCTTAGTTGTTATTTTTTCTTTCTGTTAACTGAGATACTTGCATTTGCTTAGTAACCATATTGTTTGGTGAGGTAACATGGAAGAACGCCTTGCGAATGTTACCTTTTGTGTGATAGGATGTAATGTGACTGTATAGTCATCTATTATTGCATAATAAACGTTTTTTCTATTCTATTCTATTCTATTCTACAAGCTTAACTATGATAAACAAACAATAGAGATTTGAGGTAATAAACAGGTTCATTTGCTTTTTACCCCAAAGCAAAATAAACAATTAAAAAAATAAAAATAAAATTTAAAAAATATAAAAAAAAAATTAAATCATACGCATCCCTATACATAAACTGGAATTTGAGCCACCCTATACACTTACTTGATATTTATATTAGTATTATGAAATGATATGTTGCTATTTTAAATTATTACTCGTGTTCATTATATACTATACAGGGTGCTACAAATTCGAGTGCATGCATGGGGATCTCGGGAACCGTAAGAGATACTAAGTCGGTTAAATTAAGGCAAAGTTGTGCAATTTGATGCCCAACAAGATGCAGTTTTAAAATTTGAAAAATTCCGAATTGTTCCGGAGATATTCGTAAAAAACCGAAAAGCAGCTGTTTTATTTTTATTTTTTCCTGACTTTATTTGAAGAGATAATATAAAATAAATTTAACATTATTATTGCCACTTTTTCCCCTTTTTAAAATGGCAGTGTCAAATTTTAAATCTGACGTTTCGTGTCCTGGCCCCCATCATCAACTTCATTTTTTTAAATACAGACCTGGATTTTTAATTTCATTTTTTAGAAGCTTTTGGTCTCCCAAAACCAACGATGTATCACACTTATCAATATATCAA
>MU182309.1:99263-138297 GCA_016904865.1 Pissodes strobi
TTTACCGGCAATTCCCTGACCCTCACAGGTAGCCTGTTGAAAAAAACTGGTGCATAATGTAACGTTGCATTCCAAGACCTCAAAGTACTTGTACTTTGTTATAAAATAAGTTATTTGTACTGTTTATTAATATGCTTTGGCACTAGTGGGAGCTTTTGGTATTTAAAGACAATCTGCAGTGGCAAAAAGCACCCCAGCAAAAATGTTTAAAGGCGCATTCGCCATTCGTAAAGACAGTTTATATTTTCTTTACAATTAATATTTCAGGCACCAATGTAAATAGGTAATGATAAGGTATTACTAAATGTTAACCTCACTAATGAACTTTATGTTATCTTGTAGCATCTATGTACGTTTTTAATTTGTTGTAGATAAAGGAGACAAATCTGGAATTATTGTTGCTTAAAAAATTAAATGAGGGAAAAGAAACAATGCAATTAGTTTACTACACCGGCACAAGCCACAGTTATTATTTAGAATACAGGATTGCTGTTTTAACAACCTACTTTCAGAAATAATAAGGAAACAGTCTTATAGGTCATGTTTGACCATTAAAATGTTGCAGAAATGATTAATACGTTCAACAATTAAAATGTCTTGTTCTTTGGTAGAACTTGTTTTGATTTAGTGACTTATCTTCAAATATTAAAACAATACAAACTAACCCAAGCTAATTACCGTTACATAAGGAAATGCATTATATTATTCCATAGATCTCATTATTTTATTCAACAGATGTCATTATTTTCACATTTAACCAGGCAAGCAGTATTGTAAGTTCGTGTTTCTGCACCAATTGGATCTGAAAACTCCAACTTTGGAAGCTTTTACTCAAGGTGTTAATAATTTGTGCAAGGTTTTAATCGTCAGACATGACTCCTAAGACTAGTTTCTTATTATTTATTTAATTTTTTTATAAACGGCAAAAGCCCGTATTTTAAATACATAGTTTTTTTTTGTAATTATTAATCAAATTTAGAAAACGTTTATAATTTTACAAGATATTGCATTAGACAAAGAGTTCAATTTATGATATCCAACTATACAGTGCTTTCATTTTAAAATTACCCACCCTCTTTCTTGAATCTGAGGAGTTATTGAAGGGTTCAACTTTTTATGTAACAAAATCCAATGTCTGTTATGGGCAGCTCTTTAAAAATTTTAAAAGTCTTGTTGAGATCTTTATTGTCTAAGAATATCTTGTTATTCTGTCATAAAACTCATTTGTTTTTGAGATATTGGCACAGAAATGGCACTCACCAATTAAAAGTCTGTGGCATTGAAACCATTTCAATTATAAATGTATGGCTTGGACCTTCCTATCTTAGATCTTACTGGTGAGGTCAAATTTTCGAAACATTCAAACGCTGCGCATGTTTCAGAAGCATTTGGAAACTTATGGAAATATTTTGAAACCTCAAATTTTTTATGTTTTTTTTTTAAATAAATATCTGTTAAAACTAAAGACATATAAATACAGTTAGATTCAGTTAAAATGAACACACATTTCGTAAAAACATTTTCAATTCTTACTATATTTTTAAGCATTAGAAAATGCTTAAAGCTGCTAAATATTAACAAAACATTTTTCTATTTAACAAGTAAATTTAGGTTGTTTTATATTGGGAATAAAAGATGAAAGAATTATACATAATATTTAAAACTCAAACAATTTCTTACAGTAAACAACAGGCATACATATTTAATGTGTAAAAAAGATGTTTAGAACGTTAAATTTCTTATATCTAGTTAATATTAAGAAAAATAATATAAATGGTTACTGTGTAAGTAAGATATTAGCAAATGTTGGAATTCTGCTAGGAAATAGCTAAAAAGCTAAAAACATGTTTAAATCACATTAAAAGCACGTATAGTTAAGAAAGAGTGTATACAAAATATAGGTAAATAAAAGTTTTGGTAGTATAAATAAAGAAGGAACTCCAAAGAGAAAAAAATATATAATGTGTGCTTAAGACCACACTACAAATGTGGACATTTCAGCAAAACAGTATTAAAACTAAAAAATAAAGTTTCTTGGTGGCGCCAGGCATTGATCCCGGTACCTCTCATATGCTAAGTGAGCGCCCTATCATCTGAGCTAAGCCGCCGATTGTAATACGTGTGTTAAAAGAGAACGTAGGACACAAGCCAGCATAATACATAATTTATTGTAATAGTTAATTATTATGTTTAAAATTTGGCAGTTACTTAAATGATTATTTGAATTGATTTATTACTGAGACTGCAAGATAATCCAAATAACACATTAAATGCCTTATATCTCTTGTCCGTGTCAAAACATGAAATAACGAAAAGCTAGCTTACTCTATATAAAAGACATCATCATTTTTAAAGTGGTCCCTTGTACGGGTTTTAGCGTAGATTATCGTCACGTGATCAACTTTTCTACAGTGTGTCCAAAAAAGTACGCAACATATGGGAAACTTCTTTATTATTGGATTCTCAGAAAATTTTATTCTTCATAAAAGTTGGTGCTTGCCCTAAAACAGTAAACGAGTATTTCAAATTTTATGTACTGCTTTTAGTGCGGGCGCAAATGTCATTTTTCCGAAATCGCTTCAAGAGTAAAGTACCTTAATTTATAAAGATACAGCAAAATCTTATAAGGAAAAGTTCTTCCAAATTAAAAAACTAATCTAAATATGAAATTTGAGTTCAGTACATCATTTTTTAATTTCCCTTTTTTTTTCTCGATTTTTTTCTCAAACGTTACGCCATCGGTGAATGCTTTGTTCTTGTGTTATTAGTGTACTTGCCAAGCAACTTCAAAATTTATTTAAAGTAGACATTAGTTGCATAATGTTTCAGTTTTTACAGAGATAAAAGCCAGTTTAGTTATCAGTGTGTTGCAAACACATTTAAACAATTTTGGTCCAAAATAATTGTCCACAATAATTATTACAAAATACAATTGGAATAACTGACTCAATAATAATTAATTTCATATGTCAGAGCGAAGTAAAATTATTGCTATTTATTTGTTTTTATTCCAATTGCATGGCCTACTCTTCAAGACCAAATATTTTAAATGGCTTTTTAGGATACTTGGGCATATTTTACTCATCGGGTACAAAAGATAAATAAATTATTAGTTGTTTTACATGAAATGAAAAGAGTTGGGTCTATTCATGATTTTGAGTGGAAACAATTTTGAATCAAAAGTGTTTAATTGTGTTTGCAACACACTGATACCTAAACTGGCTATTATCTCTGGAAAAACTGCAACATTATGCAACTATGTAACTAATTTCTATCTTAAATAAATTTTGAAGTTACTTGGCAAGTATACTAATAACAAAATAGCAAAACATTCTCCAGTGGCGTAACGTTTAAGAAAAAATCGAGAAAAAAAAAAAAGAAAAATTAAAAGTTGATGTACTTAACTCAAATTTCATATTTAGATTACCTTTTTAATTTGGAAGAACTTTTCCTTATAAGATTTTGCTGTGTCTTTATAAATTAAGGTACTTTACTCTTGACGTGATTTCGGAAAAATGACATTTGCGCCCGCACTAAAAGCAGTACAGAAAATTTGAAATAATCATTTGCTGTTTTAGGGCAAGCACCAACTTTTATCAAGAATAAAATTTTCTGAGAAACCAATAATAAAAAAGTTTCCCATATGTTGCATACTTTTTTGGACACACTGTATATATAAAAAAAAATCAAAAACTTCATTTATGGATAATAATAATTTCACATTTTCTCTCAAAAGTCCATTTTTCTGACGTTTTCGAAACAGATTAGCATTTAGAGATTTTTGCTCCTAGAAATTCCCTATCGAATTATCGTCTCGTTTTTTTTGAATCCTCGCGACTTTTTCGACGCTAGAACAAACAAGTGACCCATTTTTCAAAAATATACACGCCCAAAAAAATTATAGCTATTTTCCGAAACTCGCCAATTTCAATAGGGTTCGGAAGACCCTCAAAAAGAATGTGTCAAAAAATTTCGGCAAAAACCGAAAATCAGATCGCCAAAAACAACTAACCGTTGGCTAAAAACCTGTAAATCTCAAATTTCCACTTGCAGCTGTTGTCGAGAAAAACTGCTAAATATCTAAAGATTACTCGAATGAGCGTTAAATAGGAGAACGTACAGTTTGAGCGTTACATGCATTTGGGTAGACAGAGTTGAGCGTACATGCGTAGACAACTCGGTCTTATTCGCAATCCAGGAAAGTGTGCTGAAGTTTTCACTTCAAAAATTTAACTTTTTCGCATATCGTTTACTTTCTTGATGTCATGTGTTTAGGTTAGAACACCAAACTAACTGAAAACTGAACTTATGACACAAAAGTATATAAAATGCTCAATTTTAAGTCTCTTTGTATTAAACTATTGGTCTTGCAACTGTGATTTTGAAGTTATTGGAGTCTACTCCCTGTGTACTTAAAGGCATAACTGATATTATTGTCCATTAAAAATAAAAATCATATATTTATTTTTATTTCATAGCACATGTGTGCTTTACTTGTAACTCAAAGTGCAGTTTAAAGGAGGATAAAAGCAGTGCTTTTAGCTTTGCCTGTGATTTGTGTCAAAGGATTAGTTGCCAAATATGCAACAAAACCCAAGGCCAGAAGGTTAGAGTCATCCCTAGTCCCAGCAGAAGTTTGGTTGCTTTGTGCCATGTTTGCCTACCTGATTTTAAGCTTTCTTTCGGGCAATTGCCTAAATTCTCGAACGCACTTAAGTCAGTTAGGGGGGAAATCACGTCAGTGAATAATAAATTAGCCAAGTATGAGTCTAATAGTGAGAAGCCGAAACAGGTTGATCTAGCTACAAAAAATTAAAAAAGGAAATAAAAATTCTAAAAGAAAAGTTTAACCAAAAAACCACTCAAGTAATATACCAGAGCCCTGAAATATCTCAGAGTCGAACTTTATTTACAAACTCAAAGCAAACAATTCTCTGAAAAGCCGTCAACAGTATAATCACTTCAAAGTCGGAATTAACTCAGTTAGGAAAAAGCTCAATTTTTGATAATAACCCTTCTATTAAATCACCTGGTATTGCTATATGCTATATCAAAAAACAACCAAGTGTTGGAAAACAACTTAATATCTCCGGCTCAAACACCAGGTATTACAGTTGACCAAGTTAACATTGCTGTCCAGAATGGGCTGGCACATATTAATAATCAGGTTTCTAAAGATCTACCGGGAGCGAGAAAAGAGGCTCTTGTCTCAACAAAGGGTTCTTTTTTTATTGGAGATCCTAAATCGGTGCTTTTAAAGCTAAAAACTAAAAAAAAAATAACCCATGTAGATTACTCTTTGATTATAAAAAACCAAATTTAAATTTACTGAACTCTTATATGTATGATCAATTTCTGGTAATATCGAGACCAGATGGTTGGACTTTAAAGATATTCTATTGCAGGCTAGGAAGTTGTGTGTGCCAGTTCGTAAAATTAAGCTTAATGCTGAACCAATCTATTATACAAGGTCTATAAAAATCTAAAAAAGAAAATCTAGAATTGCTCATAAATACCGCATGAAGGGTCGTTACCATTTAGATAAATTCAGGGAGTTGCGTAGAAAACTAAATAAAAAAAAGTACTGCTGAAAAAGAGTACTTATTGAACCTTTTTAATCAAAATGACAAATGTGAATGGAAAAAGTTATACAACTATATTTCATCTAAGCTAGGTTCAAGTAGAACTATTCCTTCCCTGACTGACGGTGATAAAGTCCTTTCATCTGCTAGTCATGAGGCCAGTGCTTTGAATAACTTGTTTTGTGCAAACTTTTCTAGTAAAATTATGGACTCAGTTGATCTTGCTAGTGATTCTCTGGCGGATCAGACTGAACTATTATAGTTTTCCAGGGGAGATATATTAACCTTCTTAGGGAAACGTAAACGTAGCTTTACAGAGGGACCTGATGGTCTCTGCACCGGTTGATAGCGGAGAGTATTAGTCCATTTTTAAAGGTGATTTTTTATATAAGTTTAAATAACTGTTGTTTACCCAATGATTGGAAAAAAGCTACTGTGATTCAATATCACAAATCTGGCAAAAAATCTGAACCAACAAATTATAGGCCAGTAAGTCTTACTTCTGCATGTTGTAAAATATTTGAGCGAGTAATATGTGAATATGTAAGCAATCAACTTGATCAATCAAGCTTTTTTATTATAAATAGTGTGGTTTCCGCCCCTCATACTCGTGTCAGTCAGCCCTTCTCACATTGACTCATAATATAATTCAGTCACTTAAGAACAATTCTCAAGTAGATGCTGTAGCCTTAGATTTTCGAAATTTTGATGTAGTTCCCCACGATAAGTTAATGAGTAAATGTTCTAAATTAAAAAGCTTGGTTAAGGATGCCTACAAAATTTTGTATTTTGTCATGCGAAATTTAAAGAAGGCCTCTAGGGAAGCTAGAGCAAAGACTTTTTTAACTTATGTTAGACCCATACTTAAATAGTGTCCCACTGTGTGGCATCCAAACCAGATTGGACTTACAGGTGATTTGGAAGTGGTTCAGAGTAGAGCGGTGCGTTGGATTTATTTGAATTTTAAGGGGGATTTTAGCCCTTTCTTGGCTCTGCAAAACTTAAAATGTCTTACTTTGTATCATCGTAGAATTTTTTTTAAAATATTGATTTATAAATTACAATCTGACCACTTGATATTATTTTTGATGGTTTACTCCGATGTTTAAAAAACCCTCAGATTGAGGGGAATTTAGGCTGTATAATTTTGAAATGAAAGCCCTGTATATTCGGATACAACCTAAGTCAGATTATAAAAAAAAGTAATTGTCCCAATATAAAATTCTGACAATGATATACCACATGTGTTATCCACTACATACCTATTAGAGAAATAAATATGAGGTAGCAATAGATAAGTTCATAATTAATATTCTGACATACATTCGTTCTAGAAGATTTCATACTTACTGACAACCTTTAAAATCGTTTATTATCAATTCTGCAGGTATATTTGTAGAAAAATTCAATTTAATACAGATAAAGATTTAAAGATTAAAAGCTGAATGAAAAACACCAAAACATAAGGTCTAGAAATATATACTTCCATAAAATTATTTTTGTCGTTAGTAGTGAAGAAAGAAAACAATATCCGATTTCGATGAAATTAGAGTCGCAAATGAGTTAAAACTCCTGTAAACATAAAAGGCATTAGGAATCTCTCTATAAAATGGACTTTTAAGGTATTTGCTGAAGTGGCGATCGGTGGCATGAGGCAGATGAGGCTGGCCTTCACCAGAGAATACACAAAAATAAATTAATAATTAATAATTATTTTAAATTATGTTCATATTTTGTTACTAAACTACCGAATTATGGGTATATTTCCAATCAAAACGTACTTTAAAATATCATTGTGACGGGATTATGATGTTATTAATTCGACCAGGTTCTTTACATAGCGATGATAAGTTGAGGCAAAATACCTAA
Source organism: Pissodes strobi (assembly GCA_016904865.1). Taxonomy (NCBI): domain Eukaryota; kingdom Metazoa; phylum Arthropoda; class Insecta; order Coleoptera; family Curculionidae; genus Pissodes; species Pissodes strobi. Next base: position 106,715 of record MU182309.1, read on the forward strand.
TGCCACGTATAGAGGTGTGCAACGCAACATGTAATACAATCTTCGAAAACATCTAATTTTCGAAGATTGTGACATATTCCTATTTAGTGCAATAACGGCTAGGTAAAATGAGTGCCAACCTCGAAGCAAATCAGATAGATTTTTTTTTGCTATTTTGTATATACATAGTTGCAAGAGTACGTAGAATCAAAGTTTTCGACGTCGTACACCCTGGGCGCAACTTTCTGTAGCCAAAAAACTCAAAATTTAGGCATTTTTTCAAATTTTTTAGCTATAACTCCTTTCTAAAAATTGCTTAAGATGGTATGAAAGGTTACATAATAATTCAGTATGAATATTTTTAGTTAAGAGAAGACGGGAAGAATATGATAGTGATGATAGTACTGGAAGTCATAATGATTTTAAGGACAGAAGAGTTTTTGACAGGTAATATAATATGAGTTTAAATTAATTTATTAGAAAAACGTCGAAAAACTTCATAAACAAACAAAAAAATGTTCTAACTGATTAGAAATCATATGAGGGACCGTCATTTCTAGTTGTCAGGTTCACTTTTGAAGGTAATAAATAACCTGTCATCTGTCATATTGGCAAGCGAATTATGCAACTGGAAATTACCATCCCATGTATAGTTTTATGGTCAGTTTGTGTTTGGAACAGACCTAAATTTATTCTGTTCTGGGTTGTTCAAACGATGTAGTAATATTTTCCCAAGTTTTATCTTTGTTAAATCCAAGACGTCATACGTTTACTTTCATTGTGCCATTCTAGCTTTTGTTCCTTTTTTTCTGTTTTGTGTGAAGGACTAAGTAAACCCATTGAATCGAGTAGGTTTTAATAGTTCGCCATCTATTTTATTTTCTTTACAAACAAATCTACCTGTTTCGACGTTATTTTCACCACTTTTAGTCTCTGTATAATTCAAACGGCTCAATTTAGAGCAGAACCGATTGCATTTTCGTATCTTAACTTTTAAAGAGCTATCTTAGAAGGTATCAAAATGGTAATCGAAAGTGAAATCGGGTTTGCTCTAATTTGCGCCATTTCGATTCTAGAGATACTAAAAGTGGTGAACACGACTTTTCCCATGTCAATATTTCGAAAACAAAACATTTTAGACAAATATATATTTAGAGTTTGATTTGCATTAGGTGCAATATTTTAAACATACCTCTCCTCACATCCTACATATTATGCCATTTATTTTTAAAACAATGTCTACTGGTATAGATGTGATCTTTCATCTCCCCATTGTTAGATTACCCTGTATATGTAGATATTTTCATTTACCCTATTACCCAGGTTTAAAATTTTAAATTAATGCTCCATTTGTACAATTAGTACCTATGATTTGAAATTTCATATTATAATTTGGTTTTAGATTATATGATCTGAAATATTTTATATCTTGGGATTCTAATTGTTTTATTAAGATGCAATTCTCTATAATTTTTCAGCGATGATGAAGATTCGGATGCCGAAATCAGTGACGAATTAACAGGTGACAAGAAAAAAGTATTAGAATTTTTTGAAACTGCTACGCTTAATGAATTACAACTTATGCAGTTTTGTTCCAAAAAAAAGGCGGAGGTCGTTATTGATTCAAGACCTTTTACGGGTTGGGTGGACTTGGTAAGTTTGGTATGATTAATGGTATTTAGCATCACGATAGTGGGAATATTTAACATTAGAAAAAGTCGTGTTATAAAACTAGTATACTGCTGATTCTATTTTATCTGGGGATGGACATGTAAAGTATGCATCCACACTACATCCAGAGTAATGGCAGGAATATCAGGAATCGTGATGGAAAAGAAAACACATTTTCTCGAATTTGTACGCACATACTGATCAACAGTTATTTATACAGAATGTACCAATATTTGAACCAAAATTATTGTTTTACTTTTAAGCATATAATTATGTCTACCTACAGACATACTCCTTCATACTTTTGCAAATTACAACTCTAAATTCCGTCAGATGAAAGCAACCCAATCTCGTACTATCCAGTTACGTTCAATATCACTTTGGCGATGATGACAAAATAATGACATAGCTACTATCAAAATACTATTGGGGAACGTACGTTTTTGGAATTACCCAGAGCAGTGACGAAATTTGTTCGTAAGCGCAATAATAAAAAATATATATTAAAAAGAGATTGAAGATAACAGCACCTGTGTAAACATCAGCTCGGCTAATGCGGAAGTTGAAGGCTCGTGGTATTGAAATAACCATGGAACAGAATAGTTAATACTAAGAAATATTTGGTTTAATGTTTAAACCAAAACTGCCAAAGTGCAGTAGAAACTGGATAAGGCCAAAGTAAAGTTAGAATGATAAACCCGAAATACAATTTAGCGATAGCGGTGAATACATAAAATCTAATCAAACATATATTATCAAATTAAAAATAATTCTTTCAGATCACATAACGTCATATAGGTTGGTGGAAATTTGAACTTGGCCCCGTTTCACACGAGTCCAACATCGGATATCCGATTTATCCAGCACGTTTCCGGCGTCCGACTGTCCGAAAAACGTGTGAAAGTTTTCATTTAATGTTAAGTACCTCGCGATCGGATATCCGATACCGGATGATCTTATCCGGCATCTGTAAAAAGTAGTTATCAAAATGTAACACAGAGTGAAAAGACTGAAAAGTAGCTTAAGCATATGTATGATATTCCTTTGCAACTCTCCAGAGATATATAACATATTGACATATAATAAGTTGATGTCATCCTAAACTTCTTAATAAGAAAAATTGTGATGACACTAAAACTAAAATATAAAAATGGTTCTGCGACGATGCTAATATGTATTGAGCGTTTTTTTTTTAAGTGCATTGCCAAATCAAACTGCATAATTTACGTGGTTTAATTTGAGGTTGGTTTTGTTTGAAATGTTTGTAATACTATCGTTATGCTTTATTTGCTCAGTAGCCATTTCGACATCGGTGAGGTAAACGGGATAGTAAAGCTGAGCATCATGAGTATGTAAATGATAATTACACAAAGAAACTGATTCATGAAAATCAGAAGTAAAAAGAGTGGATACAATATATTTTAAAATAATGCGCTGCTTACGTGCATCCAAAACCTTACTTCTGTAAGCAACCTGCAGAGTCTTACTGGTCAGATAAGATTTTATCAGTCTCACCGAATGACAATCAAAACCAATATGATGCAAATAGAAATTAGGACCACATGTTTTGGTTTTAAGAGTGTAGCGAAAGTTAGTGAAATATTAATTAATTAATATTAATATTATGTATGGCGTTGGGCGCCATTTTGTAATGAAATACTAGTTGTTCGCCAACTGTATACTACTTTCCATAACCATAAGACATTTTTTTTAACATCATTTAGTTCGTTTTGAGACTCGTTTTTTTCTTTACGGTTTTTTCTCATTGCTAATTAAATATTATTCAAGGCAATATCATGTGAACATCAGTGACAATGTTAGAAATATGATGAAGCAATCTACAAATTGAAAATTCACTGGTAAAAGCAGATATAATCAGAAACTTAAATTACAACGTTAATTTGAGCAGACAATGAGCAAAAAATTATAAATAATTACTGTTACTCAAGATATCATTTTCTTTACTTTAAAATACAAAAGAAAATAATGGAACAACGTTTCAATTCAGTGACTGGAAACTTTGAATTTGATAATAAATAGAGAAATAGAGGTACAACCTCTAACAATGAGTCTTATGACTCAAAATAAGTAAGTACTATGACTTTACTTAGGCCCTTGGTACATAAACGAAAACTGAGCGCACTTGCGCCTCAATTGAATTAAAGATAAAGGTAATATAATCACTACCTCGGATCGAGATAGAAATTAGATGAAAGATAAAACCAGAAAAATTTACATATGTGAGATTAACCTCTCATAAATGCAAAGTAATGTCGGTACATCAGGATTGAGACTAGACAGGGTGAGTGCTAATAATTATATGCTTGATGTAACAAATAAATTGAAAATTTAATTAAATGAGCCTGAAAAGAAAAAATATTAAAACCGGCAATGCTATGAGGGAAAATTCGGAGAAATTCTTCTGAAAATTCAATTTACTACCTTTGCAGAAATATATAGAATTTACTCCGAGAATTAACCCAAATAATACTGTCCAATTTGAATTAAAATACGTAAAATAATGTGCGGGACCACTGAACGATAAAATAATTACGATCTCCCTAAATTTTGACTAAGCCTCTTTCAAATTACATGAATTTGATTAATGAGAGACGCAAATATTCACCAATAAATCGTTAATATTACCCAAAAGGTCACGACAATAATTAAAAAAATATTGAAGATGTAAGCTAATTAAAAGTGGAATATAAAAATGCTAAAATCTTGCTTTAGTCAAATAAGACCAAGCGAGTCATAAACAAATATTAATTATGTATTTAAAAATAAAAGAATTAGTTAAATATAGTGCAAGATTAATTAAATATTTCAATATTAAAAAACCAGCACTCACCCGTCAACGTCTCAACACAAGATAAGACATCTCGTATTCGAAATTCAAGACGTTGGACAAAATTATGTTTGGCGATGTTTTATTGGCTAATTTATAACATGTGATTAACACTATAAACCACGTAGCGTCAAGTAATAGAAATACCCAATATTAAATCTATAGTAAAATAAATTCACGAATGGTAGGTACAAAATACCGTACTAGCGCTCCTAAAATCGTTATTCGCACGAAATAAACCCATTCGTGAATAGATGTCACTGGCGACTTAAATATTAAATATCGAGAATCATTTTCAATTGAATTCCAATTTAAGTGTAGCGGAATAAGCATATATTCGGTTACAAGAGTATTAAGTTTGCTCTTATCGGTAGATATAATTAGGTTGTCAGTTACTTCCGATATTGCCGAGGAACAACATATTTTTGTTCGAAACCAAGGACATAAAAAATGGACAGATTTATTTACTAAATATGAACACGCCAACATTGTTCCCCTTCTTTTTCCCCCCTTATAAAATAGTGTGTGAGACGTAGTATTACTTACCGCTCCTGCGGCGCTGTTGCCCATGACACCTAGGAGTATGTCTGTATCGTAGAAAAACGGCAGCTTGTTGTTAATTAGGTGACAGAAATATTACATTTATTAGAAAATAGACCATGTCAAAATATAAATTTTTCGCTTTAAAGTAGTGCGTCGGTCTCGACGAGACTAGTCTCGGTCTCGTCTCGAAAATCGAGACCGATACCGACACGCGCCTAAGAATTATAACTCGAAACCGAGACCCCAAGGTTCGAGACCGAGAGTCTCGTCACGTCAATTTATAAGTAGGATAGTACGAAAATAATGGTTTGCTTTTTTTAAATTATAGGTAACGTACAAAAAAAAAATATTTAAGTACACGAAAATCAAAGAAATCTAGGAAAGTATGTACGTATATAAAGTACAGTTTACTAGTTGCCAACCTATATTTATGAGTAACAAAGAAAAATATTTTCAAAACAGGTCTTATATAGTTTATAATAATTTCAAATTCACCCACCCGCAGGGGATTTACCGAAAAACTATAGACTAACCAGAGGAGCGTTACTCTGCAGTTTTTTTTTTAATTTGATATGTTTCTTAGTTTATTTTTTCTTATAAAAAAGTAGTTTACTTACATAGGTAGGTATGTTGAAAGTAAACTTAAATCATTTCAAACAGCAATAGCCAATAATATTTTTGCTCACTGCCAGGCTTATTTACATATCATTTATATTTTTTGCTCAGGAATGCGCATCATGAAAGAGTTCTTAGCTTTACTTTCGAAAATATAAAATATTATGTAGAGTAGACTATTCTGACTACAGTGACTACTCTACTCTCTGATATCTTTTTTACTTGCCAATCTCTCTACCAATTTTGTTACCTCTATAAAGATTTTTTTATTACGCATGCATCATAATCAACGATTATCGCACGCTGCAGCGTGCTTAAAATGATGTTTATGATGCGCCTACTTTTTTTAAAGGTTGCTATAGAAATATTTGATCATGTCAAATGTGACAGATTAATATATTCGTCAATATATCCCTTAAGTTTAATATTTAAAACATTTTTGAGATTATGATGCATTCGTAATAAAAAATAGCGTATGATATACGTGTATAAGAGGCCTTTAAAGCCCTTGCGACTTACAAAACACTCCGCTGCGCGTCGTGTTGTGAAATATGTCGCGCGTGCTTTAAAGGCCATCTTATACACTTATATAATAATATACTATTTTGTGACTTTGTTGTTTAAATGAATTTTGCTTAAAAAGTATCGACACTTTCTGAGGTTATTAAAATTATTTATCTGAAAGCCTCAAAAAAATATAATTATTATTTATTAACCTGGTAATATCCCAAAAATTGGTCGAATTTATAATACCGATTCTTGGGAAGGTTTTCAAAAAAAAGAAAAATTTTAATCCTTGTTGAGGGAAATTTTATATCTAAAGGTTGGCAACATTGGTCGGGAAGATTGGCTTACGGACGAAAAATACATTTTTCTATATGCTTTGAAGTGCACGAGACTCTCGGCGGGACCGAGACCACAAAATGTTTAGTCTCGGCGAGACTCGAGACCTTGCGAGACCGAGCCCTCAATAATCTCGTCTCGTCTCGGCGAGACCGAAGCACTACTTTAAAGTATACCGTGTAGATTATAATACTAACATATAAACATTTATAATACACAACTTGAATCAAAATGGAAACTGTTATACCTATTTTAGGGTGCAAAGCTCTTTAGCGCCGTAAACAGTGGCATTTTTTGGAAAAAAGTAGAGTAGAAGGTTTATAGAGGCATATAATGTTAAAAAAAATAGGAAAATATGAGACTTTCGAAATAAAAGTGACAAAATACTAACCTAGCCTAGGTGAGAACTTAGAATATTTAACTTCACGCATGGCCCGCCGGTCCCTTCGTTCGCTACGGCGGCGCAGCCAACAAAAACTAACCCAGGGCATGTCCAAAATCAACAAAAATACTTTTTGAGGATTAAACCCTGCTACCTAAACTAACTCAATTCATACACAATAGTCAACAAATAAATAAAAGAAGCAATATTGCCGAATATGACAGTACAGCCATTAAAAGTAGTACCTACTATATATGATTATATTAATAAAATAAGTTGATAATACAGATTTTTTTTTTCACAAATGATTTTAAAATAACTTCCTTTTTCGATATACATTAATTTTATATAAAAGTATTAGCGCCGCAAAAGTGCTCTGTAGCCCTATTTTCCGCGAGAAACTTTATGTACTTCACTTCACATTGGTCACGAAATCAGCGAACTCCCTCTTGCCGCGCACACGGACAACTTCGCGTAGCCGGAACTCGTCTAGAAAGAACTGGCCGTCATGTTCTTCAAAACACATCATTTATTCGTCATTCCTGTCAGCTCTTTGGCTATCGCGTTTTTGCCGTATCCGTGTTTGTGGATTTATACTTGAACGTTGGACGAATCTCTTTGAATTCTGCATTGAAGAATGGAATATGTCGAACCCAAATATTACATTCCACGCGGAAGTAAATGAACTCCAAAGTTGTTTTTTTTACATGTCTTTGATAAGCTCATAGTCATCCTCTGCGAACAAACACAGTTAATAGAATCCGATGTTTCTTTGTCAAAATTATTAGTTGTAAAACGTGATGGAAAATTAATTAATGCTTCAAATTTAGTTGTTGATATGTCATGCAGCAGAAAAATACTTTAGATTTTATCATAAAACAACAAATATTCTTAACAAAAATATAAAATATGTTTGCAATATACTAATAATAAATATCATACAGAAGTTGCCATCTGACATATCTGACTATTTTCAAAGAATTGTGCATCGATGGCCACTGCCATGAATTAATAAAACAGGCATTGCGTCAAAACAAAATACAAAGTATGAATACCAAATTAATTTTATTTCGTAATGAATACAATTTGTTTTTTCCTCTGTTTCTTTATATAATTAGTATTATTCCCAATTGGGAATAATACTAATAGTAGACCGGCTATCGACACCCTGTAAACAATCCTCTAATCAGTTATCAATTAAATGTAATCTGTTTTGTTTTCCGAACTGTAACTTAAAATTTATATTTTTAGTTATATGACGCAGGCGCGTCATTGTGGGCGTACATGAATGAAATGTTTGACGCGCTTCGGCTGTCATCTTCATTATTTTCATTAATTAATTTATCCCCGTTAAGATTTCTAATGCTGGCATGTAAACGCAGAACACCAGGAGACTCATAAGCAAGGCCAATGGCCAAATAGCGGCTCTCTACCCTCTGCTGAATGCTAAAAGTAAGCTTAAACTAAACACCAAGCTGCTAATCTATAAAGCGTTCATACGCTTGGTACTAACATATGCGAGCCCCACTTGGAGCATTTCTCACGACCACCAACTGTTGACAATAGAGAGGATAGAAAACAAGGTTTTGAGAATCATAGACGCCCCCAGGTGCGTGATAGGGTCAATCCTCCACCGCGACACGGGCCTAGAGACATTCGAGGCTTTCAACTCTAGATTAATAGGCAACTATTTTGACAGAGTTGGAAGGCTAGATGTTCCGATCCTTCGGCAGTCGCTGATCATCTCCCGCCCTGGAAGCACCTACAAGGTGCCTTTCGACTATGTTAGGTTTCACAACCTACACTGACACACACTCAAGTACACATTCATCCGTACACCACCACGAAACACTAAACATTCGCTACACGCTAGCTGATTAGTGCAAGTACTTTGTAACATAGCGAGAGCTAACAAAGTCATGTCTATCTATGAAAGATCATACAAAAGAAGTTATAGGCATGGCCTGGCTTACAAAATAACAGAAACAGTGTTGGGTAATTTATGAACGACTTGCTCTGTCTATTGTTTTTATATGTATGTCTTTGAGTCTTTGTTCTGTTCCAGACTGTTATGGTACTAAAGTATTTAATTCAGGAGGTGCCCTGATATCGAGCTCAATAGCATGGAAAACCTTGACAAAACACTTATAATATCCAAAATGGCTAGACTTAGCTTTAGGCAATGGTGCAGTTTGTGCGTGTTTGAAATATCATGAGCATGTGCCGTTGCACTCCTGATATTTATTCTTTATATATAGACGTATCTACCCCATATTAATTTTTTTTCTTCACAGATGTTACCCTGTAATTTGTCGAAAACTTTCTTAAATCAAAAAACTTTTAGTAAATCCCATTTTACTTGTGATGAGCTCTTTCAGGTTTTTAATTTTCTTTTCAATTAGGTTACAAAATTACAAGGCAATAAACATTTAAGCACCGATCTTCTAAATTCGGCCCAACAAGTATTGATTACAAGAAACAATATCAGACATTTAATGAAAAGGTGTACTAATCTAGCACAGCAAATGGAACGAGCAGTTGCTGCTGGTGCGGGTGTTAAAGAACAACCAAGAAATCTATCTTCGTCGTAAGTATAATTTTTATTTATCTATCCATGCATGTATTTATGAAATGCTTGAAGAGTACAAAACTTCCTTGTCCAGATACAACAGACAATAGTTGAAAAAATTGCAGTAACTAATGCTAAGAAAGCGATTGGTACGGAGATAGACTAGAAAAAAACTAAATGTTTTGATCTAAATTAACTATGAGTAAAAGTTGTAATATTGTAAGACAAAACAGTATATCTCTAATAACAACTAATAATATGTCGAGGTATTTTTGCAACGTTTAGCAGCAATATCTTTCTGGTTACAAAGATAAAGTAAAAGCTCTAAAACGAGTTATTAATTCGATATATTTTTCCTTCGTCTTTTCACAGTTTCTTTTTACTATTAAAATATTGATATATTAGTAGCATTTTGCAGAAACGCAATGGGTTATTATATTTTTACACCAACAATATTAGAAGTTAAACTGTGTTGAAAATATCCCAGTTTGGAGGTAATTGATTTTTTTAATGTGCTCCGTGCAGTTGAAGCTTCGAATCCCACTTTTTCATGGAACCGGAAAATATGGCAACACTAGCCTTAATTATTCGCATCTAAATATTATTATCTAGATATTATTCTTCTGCGAATAAAATACAGTAAAGGTGGCCTTAATAAAAAGTAGATGTTTGGTGAAATATGATGCTCAAGTTGTTTTATAAATAAATAAATAAATAAATAGCTCTTTATTTCCAACAGTCACTCACTTACAGGAAATATAATTATAAAAACAGTAAAAATTATAAAAAATTATTAAAAATTGTAAAAAATAATAAGAATTATGTCTAAATTTGTACCTGCCAGAAATATAAACAAACATGTTTCAAATAAACAACCCATCGGTTCAAAAAATCAGTCATCGCGAATCGACAAAAGTTTAGTTCTAATAGTCTCCATAGAGTCTGAAAATATGTCGATGTCGCGACCACTATTATTTAGCGTTTTGCACATGGAATACAAAGGAGATCTAGTCAGCATATTGTTGTTGGGCCGATCACAGTAAAATATGCAGGAATTTCTTGAACTAACCCTAGGAACACATATCGCTAGCTTATTAAGCAAACCAATGCAGTCAACTTTAATATGCAATAATTTATGTAAAAACTGTATTGCTATTATTTCCCTGCGATCGTTCAAACACACCATATTGAAACGATCCAGAAGCAACTTTTGTGAAGTTCCTTTTGCTGGATATACGCCATCCTGCTTAAAAGCCAAATACTTGACAAATTTTCTTTGGATAGATTCCAAGCCATTGATATAAGCTAGATATATTGAGTGCCAGACAATTACTGCATATTCTAATTTGGATCTAACAAATGAAGAAAACAACACCCGTAATGCCCTTTGGCTTTCAAATGCTATACAGTTTCTTAAGATAAAGCCCAATGATCTCGATGCAGACAACATTGTATTTAACAAATGAGCATTAAAGTTAAATAATTCGTCAAAGGTTACACCAAGATCCTTTATAGTGCTGCATCTAATTAGCTCTTGAGATTTTATTGCATAATTATATTTTAAAATAGATTTTTTTCTCGAGTATGAAACTACAAAGCATTTGGATACATTAAGACTAAGTATATTCCTATCTTAGATAAAAGATGGTTCATTGTTATGTTTCTTATTTTAGTTCTAACACACACATATCCAGTTCTTGCAAAGAACAATTCTATACAAAAAAGAATGGCACATTTATAATTGTTAATAGTTTAAATTTGCTGCTACTTGATTACATAAAGGGCATCCTTGATTTAATTATAACGTTTTTATTTTTTGCTGGGGAGTTTCGGCTTAAGACGAACCCCATAAATTTAAAAGATTGTGTCCGCTTTATGCTTTTCCTATCATTGGAGAAAGCGATTTTAGACTAATCTCATAAGATACTAGATACATATTGTATATTTATATTATATTGGTAATAACATGCTTCACGCTGTAGCAGTTGATTTATTTGATAATAGAGATTTATCAGAATATGACACAATATTTGAAATGCCATAAGCACACAGACACCTACAGAATTTTCACACAGATTTCCTCAATGAAGTAAATAGTAGTATAACTATTTTTCCAAAATTGTTTATGTATTCCAAAACTAACACATATTTCTGACATAACATGACACTGTTTTATATAGCAACATTTCCTACGTAATCAGATAAATTCCTTACTGAAATTATCAACAACAATAGATTCTAATATGTGGTTAAGACAGTTAAACAGTGGAGTCTATTAGGTATATCTAATTCTTAGTGATCTCTCAAATTGATGTGGATTCTTAATGGCTGTATTATTTTCCTAAATTTCCAGATTATAACAAATTATTAAATATAAATTATTTCTGCAAGATGGCATCACAAAATTTAAACAGCATTTTTTTTCTGGAATATTATAAGTAGTATTAAAACCTATTCATAGCTGAATCAATTTTTGGTATATTAGATTTTAGTTATAAAAGAGATTTTTAGTCGTTAATCACTTTTTGAGGAATTAGGACGAGTACAATATCAGATACTAAATATTCCATTTTATTTCCTGAAAGGCTCTATTGTCTTTCTTAGGAAGGCACTGTAGTAACAAAAATGTTTAAATGGCCAAAATTGTTTTTCAGCATTACAGATCACCAAATTTAAGTAAAATATCTTTAACGGAGTTTTGGGGGGTAGACTTCGCATGTATAGTAATTTTATATTTATAGTAAGTAATGTATTAATTCAAACTGATTTGTTTTAGAATGAGATTAACAAGTTACCAAATGGTTGGATTAAATTGGTTGGCAGTTCTACATTCCCAGCGAGTCAATGGTATATTAGCTGATGAAATGGGATTGGGAAAAACTGTACAAATTATAGCCTTTTTGGCCTATCTAAAGCTAACTGGTCTAGCGCAAAATACACATTTGGTTGTTGTGCCTTCTTCCACGTTAGGTTAGTAGTTAACTATGCTCGGAAATGTGTTAGGGCTACCAATTAATCAGCAGACTGCTGAAAGGTTTTTAGGGGTCTGGAAAATCTAAGAAAGGCATGACATTTACATAAACATGGTCAGGCGAAAGTTAAGTTTGCTTAATTTTGATTTATGTGAAAAAGCCTATGTTACGATTTAAAAGATAAATTAAATTGGTACATTGGATCACTTAATTTTTTTTTCTAAAGAGGAATATTCACGTATTGTGTGTGAATTTGAGTAGTAATTTGGTCGCTCTGTCTCGAGTTTGTACCAAATATTGTTGCCAAGCCTTTTTTACTCTGTAAAAAGATTAGTATTCTGTAGACAGGTGCTGAGAAGTTTGTTTTGATTTGATTTGAACTCCTTTTCTCAGCTTCTGGATCCCACGCAGCTTGGGCATAGTAGAATTCACCTTAAAACAAAAAAGTATTGAACTCTTGCTCAGTTTTATTATAGAATTTTTAAGGACTTGAAAGTCTGTATTTTTGTATCACTTAATTCCTATAATAAAAGCTCTCCAGTATTTTTTATGGTGAAAAATAAGTAGATGAATATTTCGAAGAAAAATCTAAAATAATGAAGTAAAAAAGATGAAAACTGATGCGGAAACATACATAAACGACATTAAATACAAAGGGGAGATCCAGTAGTTGGAATTCGGAATAAATAGAATAAAGACCCACAATGAAAGCCTAAAATAGGCGACCGCGTCAGTCGAACAGAAGACCAACTTTTAGGCCCAAATATCTCGTCCACTTCGGGACAATATCAAAAAGTATAGGTTTTGCTAATGATTGATTAGCTTTGAGGCTAACTGACAGTATGCCAAGGCTGATCAGTTTATCAACACCACAAAAAATCATGAATTAGCAAGAAAGATTACAAGATTATTTTTGGCCACTTGGATGACACACACAGGGGCAATGCTATAGATAGTAGAATTGATCAGATTTTCAAGTAATACTGAAAGACTAATTGGACCCCGTATGCACATAATACACCACTCTCAAATCAGATTATAAAAAAACAAATTCAACGTTTTGAATGAAGAAAAATATGAATTCATGGAACACATATACCGACAATCTATGGTCAGTGAGAATATAGCAACCTGGTGAAGATGACGCAGTAATTGTTTGAATTATGTGAATAGAAGGATAAAACATGCTAAACCGAAAGTGTAAAGTGAGGTTACAACTGAAGAAGCCTATACAGGAACAAAGAAACCCACGACCAGAGTTGGAATGAACGTATTTGTTGCTAAGTAGTATGTAATTTACATTGATTTATTTGAAGAATTTTACACGCGTTGTTGGATTTAAATATACGAGAAATTCCTCCCGTTTATTTTATAATTTTTTTAAGTGTAAAAGAGCACAGTAAAAAAGTATTATTGGAGAAAAAGCTAATGTGGGTTAGTTTCTTTTCACTATGTGTTGAAAAGGGTAGTACATACTATGTATAAAGAATCAAATAATTTACACTACACATAGATGAAAAAAAGTCTATTTTGTAAGAGGATAAATAAGATAAAAAATAAGACCTATTTTGCGTTATACTCATAGTCCATTTATGTTAAAAAAAATAACAAAATGTGTTTGCATGTATTAAAATGTTTTTTTTTTTAAATTTAATAAGTTTATGTTTTTGTCCACATAGGCAAATTCGCAGTTGCAGGATTTCAAATATCAATGCACCTAAGGAAGCAAAACATACTGAACCAGTATTTCATTTGTTTTTAAAGCCATAGACAGATAGTTCCTATGCAATTTTATTTCCGACTCTGAAGCTGAGTAGGCTTTAATAACAGCATGCAACGTTGGACCATACATCATCATTCTTCTTTAAATCTCAATTTTCTAAAGCTGTTTAGTGTCTGACGACAGTGTTTCTATTGCCTTATAATGATAATGAAAGGCGGTAATCTCAAAACGGTGTGCTAATTTTCTTCTGCATAAATATTCATGAGATTACTTTTTTCTGTAAGATCTGAACTCTCTATTTTCCATATGTATTCGTTAAGCCTTATGTGTAGTCGGTGCCTTTAGATTTCAACAATCAGTCATATTATTTTTCGTCCTGCTTTGGCAAGAAATTTAACAAGAAAAAATCAGAACTACCGATGTTGATTCTATTAATTATAATTGTCTGGATTTTAATTCAGTTTTAAATAATTAGTTCCATTTTCAAAAATTATTCTTGTTTTTTCAATAAATCAATTCTCATTTTCTTGACGAAAGATTATATACTTATCTCCATCTCCTCTTTTTTTTAATCAGAGCATGCTATCATTATTACTGAACCCTCACGTTTCATTTAGAAATACGGGCCTGAAGTTCTTGATAATTTTTTCTCCTTTGTTTAATGTAAATCATTTTTGAGAATCGCAAGTGATAACTGAACTTGATTATCATCGTTAATATAATTACATATTTGCTTGTATATATGCTCATTTTCAACAAACATTTTGTGAATTATATCCGTCAATGCACTTGAGTCTTAGATTTTATTATTACATGCTCTCGCCGTTTTAGCGAAATAAAATAACCTAAAATTTGCACTGAGAGGTTTACTTTAATTTTAACATTGCAAAATTTAAGTACTTAGTTACGATATTATGTTTTTGTGATACATTTTTGTCTTATCCAGTGTATTGTAAATAAATAGACAAATAATTTGAGTTGGTGCATTGGTGTTTTTCCGGAACCGTGACGTTCTTTGATAGTTTGGGTTCCTCGGTTTTACTGCTTAGTCCTTGGAATGGATTCTACTCTCTACACGTGATACGTTCTGTCGGCTATGGTAGCTTTCAGTACCCTATGCGATTTGAATTTGGTTTGTGTTGCTTAATCATGAAAACAATAATCTATATTTCAAAATTTCAGACAACTGGAAAAATGAATTTGTCAGGTGGTGTCCAGAAATCAGGGTATTTATGTATTATGGAAGCACTGAAGAAAGGAGAGGTTTCAGATTCGATTTGGCCAAGGGAATGTTGGCTGATTTCGACGTTATTTTAACGACGTAAGTAAGACAATAAATACCTTATGAAAGTTGTCAGTTTGGTTTATGTTATTAGCGGAAGGATATTTAGCATACTTGTCTTTTAATTAATCTGGAATTGTCCCTAGTTTCGCAAAGTTAACCTTAAAAATATGCCATTATTTGTAAGGCTTAAACTTTTGTTTGCTACTGCAACTATTTTCTTAGCTTAATTTGTTTTCACTGTAGTTTTATAAAATAAGATATACAGGGTGTTCGAAAAATAGACGGAGATATTTTAGAGGGTGATTCCTTGTTAAAAAATATGAAAAAAAGTTTCTATAAACATGGGTCCGAAATTGCAGAGTTTTCAAGATACAAGATGTTAAATAAAAAAAAATATAAAAAAAAACGAAATTATTTATGTCTTTAAAAATATTTACTCGATTCTGTTGAAATTTGGCAATGTTATTTGTTGTATTAAGAGGCTAATTTGGCCCTAAATAGATTAAAATTATTAAATCCGGTGGCGTCCCGGGGGGCACCTTAGCGAATATTATTATCAAAAAAATTTACGCCACTGCCTTTTTTGTAACTTTGATATTTTTCGTTTGATTAAGCATCTTGTATTTTTTTTCCCTATCTCACTTTGTTTTCGAAAAAAAAAAAATAAAAACCGTTTTATTGCATGTCACTGAACAAAATTGGTTTATCAATTTTTGCTAAAAAAAATCACAAGTGCCTTGGAAAACAAATAATCATTTCTGCATGGAGGTTTGACATTTGCGCGTTAGTTCTTTTAGAAAAAAATTATACACCTAATTTTCTTTGCGAAATTTCTTTAAAAAGTTTTTGTCTCGGTTTTTGTGATGGAAAATTACACTTTTGAGGAAATGGCCAACATGCATGTAATGTATAATCGTGCTTATAGTAACTGTTATGTAGAACGCGCCCATATGCAGAAGCGTTTCCCCATCGGCAACTTCCAGATAGTAAAACCTTTGAAAGCGTAGGCCGTAGATTACGGTCTACGCTTTGATGTTTTTGACAATAATATTATTTAAGAAGTTTTGCCGTTCCCACCAATGATAGAGGCCGGCCGAGGTCCGTAAAAACGCCCGAGTTTTACGAGGCAGTTTTACGTGCCGTGGAACAAAATCCTGCTATTAGTACCAGGCCTGTAGCAACTAGATTATGGGGTAATCATTCCAACAGCACTGGCTGGCAGGTTCTCTCCGAACAACTCTTGTATTCCTATCATGTCCAACGTGTGCAAACATTACTACCAATAAATTTTCTATCTTGTTTACACTTTTGCCAATGGTATTACCAAGAGGTTAATAATAATAGGAATTTTAACAAAACCATACTTTTTACGGACGAAGCAGGATTTCGGCGGGATGGTATTGTTAATTACCATAACACTCATGTATTGAGTGACGAAAATCCCCATGCTTTCGTAGAATGTCGCCACCAGGAACAATTTTCTTTAAATGAGTGGATGGGTATTGTTGGTGACAATTTAATTGGTCCTTTCTTTTTACCCTTGAGACTTAATAATTTTAATCTATTTAGGGCTAAATTAGCCTCTTAATATGACAAGTAACATTGCCAAATTTCAACAGAATCGAGTAAATATTTTTTAAGACATTAATAATTTCATTTTTTATTTTTTTTAATTTAACATCCTGTATCTTGAAACTTTGCATTTCCGGACCCACGTTTATAGAAACTTTTTTTCATATTTTTTAACAAGGAATCACCCTCTAAAATATCTCCGTCTATTTTTCGAACACCCTGTATAAAGTGGCTAATATACATGACCATCCGGGAATTCCGCATATCCTTTTGTTCCGTTATTTAATTTATTTTGATGTCTAACAATTTACTCGCGATATATTTGGATCTTTTCTGTCAACCTAATTTCTAGCTGCCTTGTGGAGTTCATTAGAAAAGGTATTAAAGATAGAATCCAACAAGACAAATTAAACTTAGTTTAACTGGATGCCTATGAGGTTTTGTTGGATTGTTTAGTGAATTAAAGTGAATGAAAGTGTCGATATTTGGAAATTTTCGATAAAAAAAATAAACGCATATTAGGAGAGTTTCGATACAAAATTCTCAGGAAAGTTCCGGGACTATTCCTGCCAAGATTCCCAATTTATTAAATTTACATTACTAAAATGACATTTGGTTTTCTAACCTTATTTCCTTCATTTTGCTGAGATGTTTCAATGAAGAATTTCTAAAAAGGTAATTGCAACTACTTTTAAAGTTTTGTTTGAGATCATTTATAATAAATTATATTTAATTTTTATAGCTACCAGTATTCTAGCACTATAACGCTGTAAAGTTGAGAGTTTGAACATTGAATAAAGCAATATCTTGTTTATTTATCGAATATGAATTTACTAGGTAATGACACATTATATTAAACCAGTGCTGTCGATAAACAAATAATTAAAATGAAGTAGCCTTATACAATGTTCTACGTGAGCGACTTGACGCAGCTGAAGCTCAGAAACAACTGATGCGAATGCGTTTCTGACGGTCTTCGCGGTGGGTCTGTCGTACTTCAGGCGTTCAGGAGAATGCCGTCTTCAGTTTAAAAAATGTCGTTATCCGGAAAACGTAAATTTTCATTGAGTGACGGTAATTATCGTATCTACCGTAGAATTTATGTGAAAAAGACTTTCCACAACTAATATTATTTGTTTAGAAAGGACAAAATATGTTGAATTTCATCACTTGTATAAAAAGTTGAGGAAATCTTCTACAGATAATGTCGCATACGGTAGGTACGGCATTTTGTACTTATTAATAGTTCTGTAAATGTATCACTCATATTGAAAGCACATCACGCGCGGCTACTTCACACTCTTCCAGAAACTGCTGAAAAATGTCAACAGCAACGCTTGAAACTCCACGCCGCTTTTGTGGCGGATATTTCAAATAAAATTGAAAGCTTAGGCCGCCAAAAACTCGACTAGTCGCGCGGACCGCGTGGCTTCGGTCAAGTAGGACAGCTTGGCGCTTCAACGCAGTTACACAGTTGAATTTTCCACATCGGCATCGCCGCGCCGGTCTTTTGACGCCACTCACGTAGAAATGTTGATAAATTTGAAAAAAACCAGAGGTTAAATTTAACCGGAATTTCTAAACCTTTGGTTAAGTATAAAGTTACTGTCAAACGATAGCTTATGAAAAACCAAGATAGGAAAGTGCAAACCATTTTGCTCGATCTTTAGCCGTTTAGATTTTACAGGCTGTCAAACTTGGTAAATGGTCGATTTTCACTGTCAATATTTCAAAAACAGTTGGGAGATAGGTATAGGACATGGTATATGAAACATGCCTAGAATTTTTTGGGGAATTCAAAATTCGAACAATACATAGGGTGTTTCATTTAAAAAAATGTATGTTTGGTTGATTACTTACTTATGGGACACCCGGTATATGAAATGCCAATTTAAAAAGAAACTACATCCAAGTAGCTACATTATTTGTATTTAATATATTTGTTTAAAGTTTAAAATAAAATAGCAAGATGGGCGGTGAAAATATAACCAATAACCCTGTACAGTTAAATTTTATTTTGTTATATTTTCCAAAGAAAACTGGTTCTCTAATACAGAAACAAAGTGATCAATATTTACATTACTATCAAAAGATTCACAGTTTGGTAAGACTGTTTTCAAAGGAATATTGTTATCACCACAATAAGAAAGAATAGCATTCTTAAATCGGATTTTCTTGTCACTCTCTAAAACCTGAATTAAACTTACATAATAATTTGAACGACTTAACTGACGGTAGGAGCCAAATCGGCCATCTAAAATGTAATTTTCAAATTTTCCTAACAGAATATAATCTATTTTATATTCTTTAAACATATAAAGAATAAGTTGTAAAAAAGCAACAGTAGTATTAATTAAAGAGCTAAAAGTTTTGTTAGACAGTGACGAGTGTAAAGGAACAGCTGACTTCCAAATTTTCAACCATTGTGACATTTGTTTTAAAAATTCAATAGAACCTTTGCTTTCACGTCTTATAGGTGCTCTAAACTCATCATTGAATCTTTGACTTTCAAAGGCACTCTTGACATTAACTACTTTCCACCAGTTTGTGAAAATTTCCAAAAACTTACAAGTGCCTTCAGTGTTACTAAATCTATCGGGATGTTGTTTTGAAAAACATTTTACACTAACCCAAACTAAACTAACTACATCCCTATATTTTGATAAAATGCTTGATATCATAAACACTTGAACCGTTTTAGCCATTTCTGAGGGATTTGCCTCACTACCCCCGAAAATTTTATTAGTTTTAAATTTAACTGTGAGATAACATAAATTTCGTCTAAATGTAAGTTTACCAGAAACTCATGTTTCTTAAGATAACACATTTTTGATTTCAAATATTCAATACTGCGTTTTATACTGGTGTCTGTCAAAGAAAATTTAGAAATAAGTTTTTTAAGATTCCTAGGATGTCGTAGAAAAAAGACAATGAGATTCATACAATGTGAAATAAGTGGATGAAGAGTGAATATATAGACTTGCTGCGTACAAAATAGTTTTACCGTAATATCTTCTTGCTGATAAAGATATAGCTGTTCAATGATGAATGAAAAAAAAACTGGATACACCTTCGGATTCATCCTCATTGTCAAATTGTTGATTTGTACTTATTTCTGCTAACACTTCACAACTATATGATATTTTTGCATCATTGTTAACTTTCTGGTCGTAAGCACTGCACTCCATAACAGTTAAAAGATTCTCTAAGACAGTAGCATTGTTTAAATTATGCAATTTCTTAGGAATTTTGTCTTTAGAAAAGGGCTTATTATCAATTTGAACTGAATAATCCAAATTTTCTTTTACGATAAGGGATGCTATAATTTTTTGCACATTTTCTGACAAAATAAGCAAACATAAATACACTTTATCTTCTTCATTCACTAAAATCCAATTTTTTCTTATATTTGACTATAAAAATAAATAATAAAATAGAAAATATCTTGAAGTTTTGTAATACTTTGTGAGGTTATTAACTCTTTATAAGTTTTGAGGCTGTCTGTTATAGCTTTTTCAAGCTGCTCCTCTTCTATATCACATAGTCTTTTTGAAGAACTTGGTACAGATGATAAGTACTTGGGAACATTGGGGAATATCAAAGGAACAGCATCCTGTTTTAATTTAGGAATCATTGGAGGAAACTTTTGCCTTTCTCCATTAACATTACATAAATCGAGACGAATAATATCACATTCTTGAAAATGTTTAATGCAAATTTGAGGTTCTTTC
Organism: Pissodes strobi; assembly: GCA_016904865.1. NCBI lineage: Eukaryota > Metazoa > Arthropoda > Insecta > Coleoptera > Curculionidae > Pissodes > Pissodes strobi. Next base: position 127,448 of record MU182309.1, read on the forward strand.
GAGTTACTCAAATCTTTTGGAATTTTGCTTAACCATTGTTTTTCTAACTCCTTATTTTTTGGAAGACTGTATGTTGTAATGTGGCCTCCTTCTTCATTTCTGTAATTAAATCTGCAGCCGGACACACTGCTTTTTCTACACATAGCTGAAACACAAAATTCAAATTAGACTTTATGCTATTCATTTGTGCTGTGGTACTTAGAAATACAATACATAACACCTGCCAATTAAGCCACTTGTCTGTTAGTATTGTTGGAAATCCTATTATACTTGCAAAGGACTCGTTTCACTCTAATTAGGTCTAGAATCTGGAGCACTACACTTAAAAAATGTTAATCACTTTAATAGTTCTTCGACAGGAAGGTGATTATGATGTTTTAAAGACTTACAAACTTTCAAAATAACCTGAAAACAGCTGGTAACTTCCCTCGTGTTATGCTAAACGACTTCAAACAATGTACAGAGTCGATCAATAAACGAAAGATGGATGACGAAAGTGGGCCTCAGTTAGTCACGTGATTTTGACGCGCCATGGCATGTCTTTCCCGTCGGCCACGGATGAGGCGGGCCAAATCCTGGGAACATCTGCCTTGAAAGTATTGTAAAACAGGGACATATCGGTCACATGTCCTGGGGTGTTCCAGACTATCCAGATTCCGGGTCGCCGACAAGACGCACAGCTCTATTCTGAATGGAATCCAGCAGCTTTAGCGTGTGCTTTGGTGCAGCACCCCAGTGAGCAATATTCTAAGCACGATCTTATTTGCGCTTTGTAGAGCAAGAGCAACTGCTTCGGTGTATACAGTTTTTTGTTGCGAAATAGCGCACTAAGCTTCTGGGAGGCTGATTTTACGATGTTAGCAACGTGGTCATGCCAGGGCATATTACTATTGACCTATACACCCAGCAGTACGATTGACGAGGATGAAGGAATTGTCGATCCTGCCATAATGATGTCAGAGCCCACTGTAAACTCTTGGTAAACGTGGCTGCTTGGCTCTTTGCTGCATTGAACTGAACCAAATTTCTGTCGCCCCAAGTTTTAACCCTCTCCAGGTCTTGACTAATTGCTGTAATTTGCTCCTGTCTGCGGTGATAAGTCTCAGTCGCTGGTAAAGGTTTTTCTGATCTAAATTGGGAGAAGGGTACTGTCATCTGCAAAACTGTAAACATGATTATTCGTGTCGGTCAGCTGGTCTTTAATATAGATTAGGAGCAGAGTTGGTGAAAGTATTTCGCCCTGAGGCGCGCCAGCTTTAATGGTGAATGTGTCTGATATCTGTCCATCACCTGCAACGTGCAGAGATCGATTCTTAAGGAAACTTGCGAGCCAGCTGCAGAGAGAGGCTGGTAGTCCGAAGGACGACAGTTTGTTGAGCAGTCCGTCATGCCAAGCTCTGCCGAATGCCTTCGAAATATCCAACGCAATCGCTCGAGACTCCGGATCTTTCTGTAGAAGTGGCAATTTACAAACTGTAATTGTGTACTGGTCAGGATTAGTGGTTAGAAAAAGATCCAATAGGGCGGCGAATTCGCCCCTCTCTGTAGTATGAACAAAAACATTTGAAAGATCAAAATCAGGAAGCTACCAGAAGTTATTTTTGAAACTTTAATGTTTTGCACATAGCTTAATGTGTATCTATGATAATATAATAATAATAGTGTATGTGTAAATATAATATCTTTATTTTCAAATTGCCCTTCAACTTCTTAAAATAACCAGCCTTCGATGACGTCACTCTAGTAAGCTTAGTTGTACGATAAAATCATAGAAAAACGCTTCTACAGCACTGTACAATAATTTGGTTTTGGTCATCTGGCAACGCTGCGTAGGACCGGCTGGCGCTTTCAGTGCTGTTGAATTTTCCGCTCCGGCCGCTTGACGTAGAACACCGTGTTAACTGCGCTACTGTTTGCTTAAACAATCCATTTTATTTTTATTTTGATCTATAATACGGGGCCAGTAGATGAAATCTCAACCATCAATGGAAATAAATTGTATTATGTGCTATTACTTTGGTAAATATCTTATATTTTGGAGCAAAAATATACACAGATTTGGTGTCGTAAATGCTTTACAATTCAGATTTATACAAATTAATAATACAAAAATTAAAGGAAGTTTGGGAGCTTCCACGAATATTCATAAAATAGTAATTTACCCGTCGCTATTTACGAATAATCCAGTGGCAAGATATCTCTTTATCCTTCATGTTTGGAAACTTTTCCTACTGCGAATAATCCCCTAGTTGAGAATATTTTTAATGCTTCAAGAAGAGTATGTTTTATAAAGTTCATACTTGCGTTTTAAATAAATTTTGTCTTTTTAAAAATTAGAATACATCACAAGAACGAGGCGAATACAGAATTAAATAATTATGCAATGGTAAAACACTATTTATTAAAATTCATTTTAAACTGTTTATAATAAACCGAAAGTAGTTAGGCACTAAATGGGTTTTTATTTATTACCTTTTAGTCGTTACATTTCTCTTTTAATATGGCAAATTTATTTAATCTAAAATCTTAATTACTTTAAATGCAATATTTCATTAAAAAAGTTGTTTCTTAGAATTTTGTGTTTACTCCAAATTCTGAAATTAACTCTTTGACCATAATTATTTAGGAATATTAGATCATGTAAGTTTATATTATGCGTCATCAAGCAACCGTTTACAACTAGTTTTACGGGTTCCACTTGTCTTTAGCCATGATTTTCTTCTTGTAAATAATAATATATTATTATTTGCACCATGCTTCTAGATATACAATAGTAGCCAATAGTCCAGAAGAAAGGAAAATGTTCAGAGTCACTCCACTTCATTATGTTATTTTTGATGAAGCTCATATGTTGAAAAACATGAACACACAGAGATATGAAAACTTAATAAGGATAAATGTAAGATTTTGTAGTTATAAACTATTATAGTTTCAAAATATAGTCTTATTTTTGTTATTTAAAAATTGGCATGGAACAATTTTTATATTGGTTTTAGGCAAAACACCGGATTTTATTAACAGGAACTCCATTGCAAAACAATCTCTTAGAACTAATGTCACTTCTCATTTTTGTAATGCCTAAGATGTTCGCCGAAAAAACAGATGATTTGAGGAATCTCTTCCAAAAAAATTCGGTAAGTATTTACAAATTAAATGAGGTTCTTTCAACAGGTCAATAAACATAGTAAATTAAAAGATCTTAATTTTGACCGCCCTTATATAGACAGTTGCTGCAAGCGATTTCAATTCTTAGATTGTTGAAATTGGATTTTTCCGTGCTTATTTTCTCAATCCCAGTACCTATATATTGTTAAACTCTCTTCTGAAAAGTGTAAAGTTTCATCTCACTAGAGATTCAATTAGGAAATGGATTTTAAGTAGTACACTTAATGGGAACAAATTTATCAAAACCATCATTTAGGATAGTTACAAAATTACCCCCCTCATTGTCATCTTCACACATTATAAAATTATAGTCAACTGATAATAAATAATGGCTTAACATATATTAGACTAAAAATTATTACTTTACAATTAGGCATGTATATTGCTAGTGTAGGGTAACAATGGCTTGTCCTTTTCCCTCTTGTATAGTTTTATAAATTTACTTTGACTTTCTCTCTAATCGAAGTGGGACAATTGTTATTACGAAGTCTGCCGTTATGTTTCCGTTTTAATACTACGATTGAATGTAGTATATTTTAAATAGTACTCTTTTTGAGAACAATGGCCTGCTTGTTACCGACAGGTACGGAGAAAAATTCGATCGCACCTAACGCCGACGCAGAATGCCGGTATATATGATAGTTTCTCAGTGTGAGAAACGCACTTTACTGTAGTGGCTAAATACCAGAAAAGAACAGGATTTGAAATAATTAAGTATATATTACAGAAAACAAAAGATGATAATTCCGTTCCCGCCTTTGAAAGAGAACAAATAGAACAAGCCAAGCGAATTATGAAGCCGTTTGTGCTCAGAAGACTTAAAAGAGATGTCCTGCAGGATCTTCCGAAAAAAACAGATCTTGTAGTTACAGTATCTATGACTCCAACGCAAAAAGAGCACTATGAGCAATTAGTTACTTCATACAAAAATATTGGGGTAAGTATAAAGTTTGCTTTCTAATAACTTCGAGGCAATGTTTATATCAATAAGGTTTTACATACGGTTTAATAATAATCTATCTGTTTAATGGATCTTTTAAATGTTTTCCAGAATTCTTTAAAATTAATATTTCAGTGTGACTACCCTGCATAAAATATATATTGAAGGTTTATGATGTTGACCAAAGATCTGATCAAGAAATGTGGGGGGTGACAGTTATATATAAGACGATCTTCGACTTCATATAGAGGTTCAATCTCTATTTTCAAATTTAAAAATATTAAAAATCTTATTCACCATAAAAGTGTTCCTAAATAACTTAAAATAATGTGTTAGTATATACATCGAACATTAACAATCGACTAGAAGGTTCAGTCTATGCCCTTCCCCTAGTATTTCCCTCCTTGCCCCGTCGCAGAACCTGATGAAATCCTGGTTAACCGCTCAGGCCTCGTGCCACGTTTCACCCCTCTGGTCTGAAGTCAGGCGTCTCGTCTTTGTATGCGCTACACCAAAAGTGTCGCCTAAGAGTGGTAGAAAGAAGGTCCACTCTCTTGTTAATGTTCGGTGGTATATAATAGCATATACACGCTTCAAGAAAATGTGCGTCAACACACTCCAGTTATATGTACTATTTAAGTTTACATAAATTAATAAATACTCGCATAATTTACAAACGTTGACATCAATACAATACCGAAGTTAGAAAATAGCATTCTATATAAAAGCTTTTTCAAGGAAGATCAACTTGGATCAAAATTTTAACTGCCCAGCAATTCATACCACTTTTATACATCTGCAGTTTTACAGCCTCCAGTATTGAGTGCCATGAGAATATCACAATGAAATATATATAACTCATTAGGCTTGTTAGGTCTTTATATAACAGAATCCATAATTCTTTCCAACATTACTACAGTGACTGAATGTAAATTCCCACAATACAGAGACATAGATAAACCAAGATATTCTTCTACTAGTTTTCCAGAAAGGTCTTTTAGTTTATTTGTTCATTTGGTGACCATTATCTATCAGTGTCCTGATCTTGCCAACACACCCTGGAGAATTCTGGGATCAACATCGGTCTAGCAAATGGAAGATGTGTAAGCTTGAATTACCGACCTCTTGTATTGTATCCATGTATATCCGAGCGTTCATTATATTTATAGTGGTTACTGTTAATATACATACCTACAAGTTGAAAAATATACAGCTGGGTATTTTAATTTACGGCTTTCAGGTTTAGTTCTATCTCTGATATTAATGTTTCAAACACCAGAATAGTTGGACTATATTGTAGGTGAGAATAAAAGGCCCAAAATTAGAGAATTAAGAATACTAAGGAACCCTATATCGGAAGATTTCTAAAAATATAACAGGAAAAACTCAATTATTACATAACTTGGCAATATGTATATCCTACGACAATTTTCGATTCGCATGTAGTTCTAGAAGTTTAAAAGCTTCCTTGTTATATATGAACTTCAAGCCAGCCCTAATTAATAATTTGAAGCCTGGTGCCCAATTTGTACAAATAAATAGGGTTTCTCTGAAATTCAGCCGAATAATTATTAGGCGTAGTGGCAAGTTCGTTTGTGCACTCTGCTTGAACAGCACTATTGTGAGATCTGGCGCATGATATACTTCAATGTCATTCACGAATACTGGCCTTGAGAGCCTTGGAGGTACTCCGCAAATATTGGGTTTGCCATAAGACGCAACGCCATTAATCACAACTACTATCTATTACGACCTTCTATTAAGTGTTTCCTCCAATTTTAGGTATATCCACGAACTTCCACGGCATATAATTTATCTAGCAAGATTGCGTGTCTTAATAAGTCGGTTAAAGTGTTCTAAAAATGTACCAGTTTCACAAATGTCACTTCACACCTTTGCAAAATAATTTTGTGTAAAATTTAGACTCTAATTCCTAATATCACAATTTGAACTGACTTTTCTTAAACACAATCAGGCGTTTAGACCTTCAGTCGATCAGCAAAAAAACAGTTTTTTTTGTTTTGCTTTTGAATCGCTGACAAAAACAAGTTTGCAGTGATAGTTTTTACACAAAAGCCGAATGAAAGGTGAAGTTACTTGTTAAATTTGGTAGTTATGTTTTTAAATAATTCACCACTGAGCCATCCTGTGTAATTAGCCTAAAACCGGGACGCTTTTTAACATTTCTCCCTTTGTTCATTGATTATTTTCCACCTATATTTATATCTGATGCTTTCTGTAATCTTCTCCTGTACGCCACTGAATTTCTGATAGAATGGGATTATAGAAAACGCTCTAAATATCACATTATAAGTCAGTTTCTTCTCAAACATAAACCGAAAATATGCAGTACTTAGATAGATAGATAGTTTATTTAATCCTTTCAAGAACACAATAATGTTATAGGACACGTCAAAAATTTTACATAGCTAAAACACATTATATATATAAAAAAAAAATTAAAACAGATATACATGATAAAATACATACATTGACAACTTAAAAGTTTATACAAGTACATACACATTGCTACCATCTACAAGAAATCGTAGTGATAATATTCATCTAATATATAAGGACATAATACAATTAATTTATCTTTTATTGTTTTACTAAATAATTTAACCGAAGTTAGATCTTTAAGATGAGGAGGAAGATGGTTGTATAATCTCAGTCCTGTAAAACTTATATATTTAGTGCATAAATCTAGACGACGCGGCGCGGCGCGCGGCGTAATGGTAAATGAAAATTATTATTTTGTCTTGTGCTATGATTATGAAGTGAGTTATTTTTTGTAAAAATATACAATCCTGTAACTGTTAAAATATTATACTTTTTGAATAAGGGACGACAGGACATGGTAGGTTTTGCCTTCCCAATGCACCGGATTATTCTCTTTTGGGAGCTTAGGAGATCCTTTGCACCACCCCACACAGTTATACCATATCGGATCCTAGACGGTACTTGTGTGTCGTAGATAGTCATTAGACCAGGCACACCCAAGACTTCTCTCAAAGTACTTATTTGAAAACAATTTATGTTAAGTATCTTGGACAAGTTATGACAATGTTCCCTGAATGCAAGGGTACTATCTATAAGTACCCCTAAAAATTTAGTAGATTCAGTTTTTATAATAGTGGAATTATTAATCTTAATGTCTCTAGGGAGTATTTGAGTGTTTTGATGACAGTGAAATTGAATATTGGTTGTTTTGGATTACGCAGTAAAGAATTTTGCGCGAGCCATTCCGACATTATATTTAGAGTAACATTAATTTCGTTTGTATGAACCTTATCTGGAAATAAGGCCGTACCATCATACTCAAACATGGTAAATGTTCCATTTTTTATTAAGAGTGGTAATTCGTTAATATAAATGACTGAGTCCTGAGGCACACCAATGTCCATAGTTAGATCTGATAATACTTTTTCTTGCCTTCCATTGTCACTATATACAATTTTCACTGCTTGTTGTCTATTTTTTAAGTAGGAGGTAAACCAGGTATGAGTAGTAACCATTATTCCGTTTTTATAAAGTTTATCAAGCAGGATATCATGCTGTACGCAATCGAAAGCACGGCTAAGGTCACAGAAGACTCCAGTCGGGCTTCCTTTCGCATCCACCTCGTCTAGAATACTATCAAAGAAGCTATTTATTGCTGTTATTGTAGTCATACCTTTTTTAAATCCATGTTGGTCCCTGCTAAGTACATTATTTATCTCCAGGAACCCCGAAACCCGATACAACATGGCATATTCGAAAATTTTTGATATTGCAGGGTTCATTGTGACTGGCCTATAGTTTTCCATTTTTTCGGGGTCTCCCTTTTTTAGTACTGGGCATACGTTTGCTATTTTTAATCGAGAAGGGTATATTCCTCTTCAAAAGAAGTGTTTATGATAAGGATTAATGGAGTAATTACAAATTCTGCAATGTTTTTTTATTACTGTACTTGGAATGTTATCTGGTCCACAGGAGCTTTTATTTTTTTAAGTAATGATTTATAATTAATTTGACATCATTTTCCGTTACATGAGCTAAGAACATACTTTTGCACAGTGTCTTGTAAATATTTTACGCCCGAACCACACGGAGGGATTTTATTTATAGTTTCATGTGGAATTTCTTTAAAATATGTATTGACTTCATTAGCAATTATACTAGGATTTGTAATAAGATTGTCATCTGTTTTTAGAGATATATTGTTTCGGGGTGTATGTTTCCCAGTAAGCTCTTTTATTACGTCCCATGTAGCTTAATTAGTATTTGAAGAACTATTTATTTTATTGAAATAAAAATCACTTTTTGTTTTTTTATAAGCAGTTGGTGTGATTTATTTGCTTTTTTATAGTCTATATTTAAATTCGGGTGTCTTTTATATACATAATGAATATTTTTTAAATTTTGTGAAGAATTTATCACTTCAGAATTCACCCACTCTTTACCAGTTTTTTCTTTTATTTTTGTAAGTTTTAGTGGACAATTTGTGTCAAAATAGTGAATTAATATATCATGAAAAATCTTAAACTTATCTTAGTATTTTTTGCCCTGTAAACGATCTCCCAATTTTCTTTGTTAAGATCTCTTTTAAAACTTGCCATGTGTTTGTCCCATTGCAAAGCCTTCTGACCTCAAAACTATCTTGACGCACCCCCGCATTCAGGTTCCTTCTAAAAAATACCGTCTTGTTTCTAAAAATCGTGTTTGTACTTATACTCCAGAGAAATAAAACTTCCTCTGCGGAATGAAGCCGAACAAGCTGAATTTTTGCAGAGACCTTCGTATTGATGTTCTAATGAAGCACAAAAAAATCTCATATGCCTACCCTTGTGCGTCTTGAGATATCGAAGGTCAAAGGTCATGAAAATAGTTTTTTCGCGAAAATCTCGCTTCCAGTGCATCTGACGTCATAAGAACCCATAACAAAACTTACGTAAAATAGTATTCTCTACAAATTTGTTCATATACATTTTTTTCGTACGATCAATCGAGATATAGCATGATAAAGCAGGAGCGCGCATTCGTAATAGGTAGTACTGTATTATACGATCATCTGCAAAAATATTTTGAGTATGAATTAAGTCCATATCCAACATCACTATTTGACAATGAGGGCATGCGAAAAACCGCAAAATCAAAATTGTATAATATGATGGAGCCTGTCAATATTGAACTCAATGAAGATAATGTAACCTACGTCATCGATGGTGGATTTTTGCTACATCGTGTCGTATGGAACAAAAACGATACTCCATCCATTGCACTCTTATTATTATTATTATCATTATATATCATAACCTTAAAAGATGAGTACCCTTCTGGATGTTTTGAGGCAATTTCCCCACATTGCGCCTCGGGGAAATTGCACTTTGTAGATCCTCTGCAGTCATACTTGGATCAACCCTATATACATGTAATTTTGAAAATTTTGGCACTCCCTTAGCTTCTTTGCCATTAACTTGGATTTCATTATTGTTACCAACTACAAAATTGTGTCTCTTATTTTTTCGATTCCTTTGATAATTTACTTTTTTCCATTCAGTTTCGCCTTTTTGTTTTTTAAAATCTTCTTTTTCATCGTTTTTAGGAGATTTATGAACTCGTTACATTTATTTATTGTATTTGTTTCCAATAAGACCGCAGACACATGTTGTCTGGAAAACTGTGGTTTATTATTTGACTTGGCAACACCGCTTGATGTATCATTAGGCGTTAGGTTCTTACTGCTGCTAACAGGAATTTAATTTTTATCAACAACTTTTTTTGTGGTCGTCTGGCCCTTTTTTTGGTCAATATCATGAACCGGAATTGGATTTGTTTTGATTGTTTCCAATTGAGAATTTAGTAGATCTATTTTTTTTGTCTCAGTTCGTGTTTTTATCAATCTTTTTGTTGTACAACATAATTAAAAATGCTAATATCTATTTTATTATCCGGAGACATATTTTCTAATGCTTCAAAGAAAGCCGATGTAATGTCATGTTTATTTTTGTTACTTACAGTAGCAGTTTGTGGTGGGGAAATATCACAACTTATAACATCACCACTTATAAATTTTACGTTACTACAAAGCTTGGCACAGCTTACATGATAACTTGCGTTACAATTTACACCTTTTAATAGGTGCTTTTTGCACTTTTTACACGTTTTATTCTTCAGAGCATTATCATGCGCGTTTTCATCGTGGCCGGCCATGTTGCCAATCTTTTCGTATTACGCTTATTAATATTGAAAATAATGTTTGTGTATTAATTAATATTCGTTTTGACAATAATTTAATAAGTTGCCTAATATATTACAGAAAGATGGCGCGCAATACAATGGTATGAGTATAATGACAGACTTAAGGAAATTAAGTAATCATCCCCTATTGATGCGGTACCATTATGATATAGTTCAGTTAGAAGAAATCGCCAAATTATTAGCAGAAGATCCAGGGTATAAGGACACGGTAATAGAGTATATTATAGAAGATCTGAAGTGGATGTCAGATTTTGAAATACATACTATGTCACAACAATTTAGGGTAGGTAACTGTAAAATATTATCTATTGATTAATATTTGGTCATATACTTTGGAAAGTAGTGCACATTTATTTATTTTCCGCTCAAAACGTAAACATTCTGACTTATTTTATTATACATATAACACATATTAACACCTGTCAGAAACAACTGCTCATACAAGTTGAACTTATATTTACAGCCCATATGTATATATATATATATATATATACATATGGGC
>MU182309.1:148297-189931 GCA_016904865.1 Pissodes strobi
ATTTTTGGTAGTTTTGATAATATTGAGGAATATATATCGGGTAGACTCTAGAAATTTTGACTAATGATCGCTTCTTGTATAACAATAACTACACACGTACGTCAAAAGTCTTCGACACCTTGTATTGGAAATTCGGGAAGATGCTTCAAATTTTTTGTTTATTTAATAGTTTAGTTAATAGTTCAATGATTTAATAAATAAAGAATTACAAAAATGGGGAGATATGAAAGATTTGTATCATTTTGATATTCAAATATTTAAAATAAGTTCAGCGCAGTTTCACTGCTGCTGCTGACCAAGTAAAGATCGGTGAAATTTATTTTATTGTATGTTATAATGCCTGGATGCAAAATCTCCGGTTTTAACATGGCAACATTTTTTGATTCAGGTGTTTTAAATGACGAAATATCACAGACTTTCAAAATTCCATGAAGTTTTGTGATTCGCATAATTCAGTTATAGGGAGAAAATTAAATTTGATCGAAGACCAAGAAGTGGACGCCTTACGATAACAAGCAATAGAGAGGATCGTTGTATTAATCCATTTGCGCGTCGCAAACGGATGGGTAACTTCGGCAACAGCTTAGATTTCAAGCTACATTTTACCGATTCAATTCCACCAACACAATACGAAGAAAGCTTAACTTAGTCTTTTAAGAATACCTTCCTTATTACCCCGCCACGCACCGTACAACTCATACGGGGTCGAAACGGGAACTTAGAGATTGATTATTACGTGTCTGTCGCATTGTTTTCTGTTTTCGGACGAAACCAGATGTGGACTAACGTGCGATTACAACCGCCAAAGGGTCCGGAGAGGCCGAGTCGAGAACTGCTCAATTTTTCTCCTGAGGTGCTTTATTATCGAGGGGATTCGATAATGTATTGAGGTATGCCGTCCGACATCAATTCGTACACCACAGGCAATGAACATTGTCTTATCAATCATGTAACACTTACACGACCAGATTGACCCCAATTTCGTATATATGAATGATAACGCACGCCCACATCGATCGTACGCGAAACGTTCGATATGTTATTCTAGAAGAGAATTATGTAACCAGATTATAATGGTCATCTCGGTCCCCATACATGAATCCCACAGAACATATATGGGATTATGTATCTCTTACCATGCGTAATATAATTAATCTATCTAGAGATTTAAACGAATTCACTGCAACTATAGAAGAACAGTGGGCTAACATTTCAATAATTGGATAATTTGCTTCATTGAATTTCCTTGTTTACCATTATTACGAAGCTGAGGATGACCCACAGGCTACTAAATTTTATTTACATAATATTGCGTTACTGTTTTGAAAAAAATTGGAGTATATTTTTTGACACTATTTACTGTATTTCTTGAAAATTTCTTGGCTGATTTAAAGTAGCGATATATGAAAAGAAAAACAGGACATTACATAATTTAAGACATTCGTTTGATTTGGGATATAAAAATAACATGATTTTGCTAGGTGTATGGGGAGCCAAGACTTTTGATGTATGTAGTTTATATTTTAAATAGAATCCTGTACACATTTTAGCGGTCTCACATTTGGAGATATTTCAGAAATTTATGATAATAAGAATTGAAAATTGAAGACACAACTGTGTCGAACCATTAAAATTAAACCGATTTGTATTTGTGTTATTATCAATGCTGATCTAGGTCATAGGAGAGTCATTTAAGTATTGGTAGGATTTAGATGGACATACCTAAATATTTCGGATATTCCTTAAGTCCGATTGTAGGAGACTAGCTTAGGGCAGCCCAGTTGAACATATATTGGTATTTCATTGAATAATCCCATATAAAATACGTTGCTGACGAATTTATTGCTAATTTAACACCAACCCATTTTATATTGAAACGTTCACTTACAAGTCGAGTTTCCACTGAACTCTGTTTAAGGTGGCCTTATAGGACTGGGCCTTAATCTGGATTTATTTTTTTGTGTATATTTCCGTAAAATGAAGTAATAATTTTCAGAAAAAATTAACAATAATCCAGATTATTAAATCATAGCTAATTTATCCTACACTCACCGACTAAAATTCGATCCATTACAAATTTTGACTAATGAAAGTGCGACGACTCTCTTATCTTAAGTCTGATTTTTTTTCTTTTATTTTGTATATAAAATTATCCGTTTTAAAACATATGATTTAAAATTTGCGAAAAGAATGTGCAACTATAGTATGCAGCGGGAAACAGGTTACCTTGTTTTTTTTTTCTAATTCTGTAAGGCGAGCTTTACAGAATAGGCTTTATCAGAGAGACTGACATCCTTTTTTATTTACTTCAATATCTATGCCTTTCAGAGATTCGAATTTTCAAAAACCATATGTACAATATTTTAAGCTGTTTTATTTTTAACAGTATCCTAAATTACAAAAATGGTAAATTAACAACTACACAAAAAAAAAATACATTACCAACAGGTTTTTCCACCACGAGCACGAATAACTGCCTCTATACGCCTTAGCATTCCCTCGATTAAATGTTGAATATGGATTTGGTTGTTTTGTTCCCATTCATGAGTTAATATCTGCCTTAATTTTTCGAAGTCTCCTATAACTTGGACTAGGTTGCGAATACGTCGATCCAGCATACCCCACGTGCTCAACAGGATTGAAGTTCTAATTTCTGTATCATCCAGATATTGAGAAATAATCCTTGCAACGTGAGGACAAGCGTTGTCATGTATGAAAAGGAAGTATTTTCTACAAATGGGGCAAATAGGATGGCGTGTGACTCCAACACCTCACAAATATATCGGATAATGATAATGATATTTATCATATCTGCACCCTCAACAAATATTACTTCTGTACGCGCTTCTATGTTTATGCCGCCCATCAGAGACAAGGTTGAGACACTCCACTATGTGTTACAATATTATCCCATTCTAATGTTCCGTCTTTGTCTCGCATGACGGAAGGTGAACGTCGATGGCGCTGGCAGCTCTGGGGAATTTCCCGCAAAAATTTGAAATAACTGCATTTTATGTTACTTTATTATATACCGATTTCTATTGGAAGAGTTAGTGCGCACTGAGTGTATTTTCGTCTCTGTTTACTGGTGTTGGTTAATGAAAATAGAAATACACTCAGTGCACATTAACTCTTCCAATAGAAATCACTAAAATTATTTATTAATGTTTATATTATATAATTAAAAATGAACTTAGGGATATAAAGTGAGTGCACATATTTTTGGTGTATTTTAATGTTGACAATATTCAATATGTTTTTAACAAATCAAATTAACAGAACTAATGTAAATCTACTTTACAGCAAAAATATAAGTAAATGGTCAAAATTTTTATTTGAGTAAAAGTGACGGAAGAATCTAAAAGTGCATAATAAAAAGTTTATTTGATCCATATTTTAAAGAACGCTGACATAAACAATAACAAGAGTGTTATGTAGTTCACAAATGATATTTAATGTGAGAGTGCAACAATGGATCGCAGTAATTTGTAGCATCTTGAACTTCACTTAAATATAGTTAGAGCACTATCAAAAGTCCACCGTCTCCCTTTTGCTGATTGGCTTCTAAACCACCGTATCTGCGACACCATAAAAATCTGCTTAAACAAATTTCGTACATTTGAATCTGCCAGATTTGACAAGGATTTTGGAACTTGTTGCTTCCAGTTCTAAAGATACAAAATATTGAAATCTAAATGAAATATCATCTTTCGAGAAAATAACTATCCCCTTTCAAATTTAATGTAGCTATCTACTATACATAGTTTTGAGAAATTGCTTTTATAATTTTTATTACTAAAAGTGTAAATAACTGTTATGCTTGGAAAGGTACTAAGAAGTTTTAGTCTTTTAGTAGAGTTCAATTTCAAATAAAATGTTAATAATATGGCTAAACTGCCATGCAGCATGCATCATAATATCGACATGCTTAATTGCTGTACTAGCTGTCCGAGAATAACAATTATTGTTATTCTCGGAGGCTGTTACAGAGATGCCAAAAATTGTATTGATAAAAGTTGGCTATGAAATATAACCCATCTGTCTTAGAATGTCAGTATGACATTGAACTTGACAATTTTATTAGAATTATTTTAAAAGAATGACATAAAATAAGGCAGACGTTTTCCATTCCATGGCCATCTTTTATCAATATGTATAATTTATGATACCGCAGTAGCCACCTTCATCCTCTATTGAGGCGAGACTGCCTGGATACTGGATATGGAAAGATTTCTACCAAGAAACAGGAAGGCAAAGTAGAAAGGTCTTGAATCCATGCAAAGTTCTTTTGAAATACTTATTGCAAATTCTGTAATTCCGCAGTGAATCTCTAGAGAGCTTCATTCCCAAATGCTCCTGCCATATACTTGACCCAAAACATTTTTACAGACATTATGTAAATGACATATGCTATCTATTTGTGGTAATGTGTCATTGGTGCAACACTAATACGGTTGACCTTTGACAGCTTTAACTTTAACCCATGTGTATTCCCAGGCGTATTCGTAGATATTTTTCTTACTGGTGGCCGTATGGCTGCATTCAGAGAATAAAAATAAAAATATTTCCTACTAACATTTTTAAGTAAAAAATTGCAGACATCTGAATGTCTATACGAGCCCTAACATCTATATGAACATAGATATGTTAGGGCTCGTACAGGTTCTTATTGTAACATTTCTCCTTTATTTAGGAAAATACATAAATAATTACGACAAAAATTGCTGCAAATTTTATTACATAAGGTACTTTCTTCAATTATTATTATGTAGGCTTCAATTTGAGCGTATTGTTCATCTCTATGCTCATCTAATAGAGCTTTTCTATTTTGCCTAATTAAATTGAGTTTTTCAAGATTTGCAGGAAACTAGAACAATTTTCCTATTTCTTTCTCACTAGCACCTCACACTTAAACATCTTCGTTTCCCATTATTTGGAGGTTTCTTTGAAAACACTTTATTGTATGTTTTTGCAATAAAGATGGGACTCTGAATGGGATATTTTCGGCCTGGCGAATAAAAACAGTGCAGGGAGAAATGCTTTCCTCTAAGCTAAGAGCTTTTTTTGGTTTTTGGGTCCCAAATCGCCCAAATCTATAAAAATCGTTATTGAAAGTTTACCTAAATAAACAGACTAAAAAGCAGTATACCTACCGGGATAAATTGTCTAAAAATGACTTAATAAAGTCACAGAGTAGAAACCACAATTCAAAATAAATACATTCCTGTCTCTATAAATACTAAAAAATGGCCGATGCATCATCTGACAAGTTTTCCGCAGCATTGCCACGTTTTATTTATCGATTTATTTTACTACTTCTGTCACTTACTCTTTGCTTGCGTTAGATAAGAGTAAAAAATAATTATTTTACTGGACTATATTGGGATGTGTTACATTTGGCATTGTTGTATTTTAGTTCTTAGCGCCATCTGTGTATCACCTTCCATGATGCCAGAAAAGGATGGGTTAATACCAGAATCAATGTAATAGATAACGACGAAACATCCCGAAACAATAGGATAAGATTTCCTATTAAGTTGAGTGTCTCAACCTTGTCTCTGGCCCCATGCCATTATCGATCTCCCACCATAACAGCCTTGTAGAAAAATTGTCTTGCTCGAAACGTTCGCCTGCCCTGTCATATATTTTCTGACGGCCATCAGGAGACTAAACAAAACTAGCCTCGTCAGAATAAGACCTAATCGAACCATGGACGCCCCATGGCAAATCGAACGCGTGCTGTTCCAGGGTTTCTATTCCGGGCCTGTTGCGGGTCGTCTAGAATCTAGAACGCAAGCCATATTCTCTTAATCGCCTCTAAATGGTTTTTTTTTTGCAGTTACCTGACATACTTCTAAACGATTTCTGGCCATTGTATCAGTAGGAGTTCTATTGCGTAATACATTTAATCTTATTATCATTTTGGATATTGGCACACCTTCTACCGGGCCCTCTTCGCCTTGAAAAATCGCCCGTTTCATTGTAAGGCTCTCTGAATCTTACATCTCGTCATCAATTGATTTGCATTGCTTTAAAAGATAATGTTTCATAGTTGTCAAACTATCATTTGAGCTAAATAGCCATAATACCCTACGATTAATGAATGGCTAACTACGGTGGCCACGGTGCTTCGCAGCGTCTTAAACAAAGATCGTATGCCAAATTTTCAATGTTTTCTTTAAAAATTCGAATCTGTGAAACGGATAGAGGTGTTGAAGTAAATAAGATCTTTTTATTTTAAATTCTCCTTTATCTTCAAGTAGTGATGGCGATGAAGAGTTTTGAACTCAAGGTCAGATCGTCAAATCCTATACCCCATTGGCAATGAACTTGTGCAACCTTTTTTGTGCACTGGGCGAGTTTCAGTTCCACACCAGTGACACACTTTTTTACCAATGGTATTCGCTATATGGCTCTCTGATACAGACTGTTCTCTAAAGCTCGCCTCACAGAATTACCATGCAGGGTGTCTCAAAATTAAGAAAAAACAAGGTAACCTATTTTTGCCTGTATACTATAGTTGTGCATTTTTGTCGCAAATGTTAATCATATGTTTTAAAACTGATAATTTTATATACAAAATGCAAAAAAAAATCGAGTTCACACTAATGATAAGGGAGTGTCGCATTTTAAAATTAGTCATAATTTTAATGGATCGAATTTTAAGTCGGTGGGTATAGTAATATTTATTTAGCTGATATTTGAATCAAGAATATTAATTATCTTGGCAAATTAACAATGGAATCTCAGAAAGCCATCTGTATTATATATGCATATTTTTAACTTATTGAATATGAAATCTATAGTGGATCTAATCTGCCTTGAAAGATACAGCACCGTATGCCCCTCAAACTTCTAGTGGTAACCTGGCTGTAGACCTTTCTTCCTTGCATCTTACAACAGTGGCGGCTCGTGGGTCTATAAAGTGGGAGGGCGCAGAGGTAGAAAGGTAGGCCAATGCCTGCTGCAAGTGCCGCCGGAGGCTAATAACTTTCGGGGTGCCACGCCCAATTTTCGCCCAAAAGTCGTTAAAATCGTTAAAAAAACATAGTCGTGGGGTCCTTGTGACCAATATGTTTATATTTTAGAATAAGAAGAATTTAGGAAAAACTAATAAAAAACACAAACATGACGATAATGTTGTATGTAATTGTAATAAGCATATAGTTATTTCGTTTTTAAATATAAATATATAAAATATTTTAATAGTTTCCTAATAAATTTTTAATAATTAACAACAAACACGACCAACAGAATTAACAGCATCCTTCCCCGCTTGACCGCCTGTTATTAATTATATAGGTAAGTCCGAAAAACGCAAACGTAAATCGAACCGAATATGGAACTACTTGATTGACCCAAAATACCCAAATAATGTGCATCCTTTATTTTTTACCGCCCGTTGGCCAGCATCGACAATTTGTCCAATAGGAAGCCGACAACCCATCTAAAAATAGCATGTGTAGCATGAATACCCAAAATATTATTAATTTGTTGACCTATTTTTTAGATATTACCACGTTAATGAATTCCTTATAATTTAGAGGTCTGTTTTTTAAAATATATACCACTGATGAATAAATAATTTGCCGTAACTTTCTATTAAACAAACACTAAACAAAAATAAAATGGTTCAAAGCACTTATTCGGAATTACCTACTTTAGTTTAGCACGTCAATCGTCACTATATTATTTCTCTAATCGCAAAATGTCAATCAACACTCTAGTCAAAACAAACGCGACAAGTGGTAAAAATCACAGATAAAAGGAAAACCGTCACGGGGACGCAATAAGAATGTGTACGAATCGGCCATTCCAGGTGGCGGGGAAACCAGCCGTTGCCATAGCAACCTCGTAAACAAAATAGAATACAACGTGCTTTATGGTAAGCTGTGACGTAAAATCAGGACGCGTGCACCTGGGTGAATGTTAGTAAATTGCTCTAGTACTTTAGTAGATAATTAGATAATGGTAATGCTAAATATGCTGAAAAATGTACAAATAATTATTAATATTATTATTGGCATAATAGGAATAGGTGTCTAATATTTTATGGAATTTTTGGGGGGCACGTGCTCCTGTGCCCCACGGCAGGGGCCGCCACTGTCTTACAAACGAGTACCTCCGAGAGATGTACAGGCTAGAATGATGTTGGAAAGGCCAAAACGTTCCATAAGAGGCATCTTTTCCTCATAAGGATGGAGGAAGATCCTACCTCTCCTGGATGTAGACGAGGAAACGCCCTTCCACTTTCTGGCAGAATCTCAAGATTATGGTCGCCTCAGGTATAAAATCTTTCGCACCGCCTGTATTGCAAGGGATCAATTGCAGGAGCTCAACTTCGCTTCATTAGAGGCTAAGGAAGGTTCCAAGAGCAGGACGGAGGTAGATATCGATCATGGGCTAGCGAAAAATGTATTAAGAAAATTTAATTGAACCACAATTTTTCCAACTAGGTTTATATAAATGGTAAGTTCCTCGAAAGCTCATTCCATCAAAAATGAATTAATTTAAAGGACAGATTAAACGAAAAACCACATTTCAAATTCAATATATAATATTATGTTTTATATAATAATAATTATAATTTACTAAAATAATTACACAATTAGTTGAAGAAATAACGCTGAACAATTTACAAGCCTTTACACTGGCTTAAGCTTCGCGCAAGCCAATGTAACCCTTAACGCTAAACTTAATATCTTAAATGAGCTCAAAATAACCATTACTATCATATAAAATCTAATTATTATAACATATAATATGAAATGTTTTTTTCGATTCAGTTTCCATGGAATGAGTTTTCGAAGAACTTCCCGTGTCGATTGAGTTTCGATGAATTGAGCTCGAAAAATTGTAATTCGATGAATCGAGTTCGGTTAATTCACCGGATAAAAATGTTGCCTCTTTCGCCATATTCGTTGTAACGGGTTAAGAATAGTGCCATTATGAACCTCGTGTGCGAAGTTTAATTTTTTGTTCTCATTAATCCCTTACAAAAATGCTTTTCTAGCCAACACCATCACCATGGTAAGAGAAAAGAAAATATATCTTATAATAATTAATCACGCGTAGGCCTACAGTTTCAATTGCACTTGACGAACTACCCCTATGACTTTGCTTTAAAGCAATTTAAAAAGTTTGACCCACTATGGCAGAAAGTTTAGGTTACCACAAGAAGTGAAGCTCATCGAAATTTAAGCTATTAATGTATTACTGATATATAAGGGCATGTGGCTGCAATACTGATCGACAATGACAGACAGAACTTCGATTTCTCATTCAGTAAGTTATGAGCCGTTCTAAAGTGATAATCGTTTAATGAAATTTCGTAAACGAAGACTTCTTAAAATCAATTTTATTTTTCAGAAACAGATAATCCAGATGTAAAAAGTGTGGTAAAACTGCTCTCCTCGGTTCTGGGAATTGATTCCTCAAGAGCCACAGATCTTGTTTCGCCAAAGACATGAAATCACGTTTTTTCTTAAATTTAGTTAAATTAAATTTCCATTTTTGTTAAATATAGTTTATTGATAATTACTTTTTAAAAAGCACCTTTATAGTTGATCTTCATTTTAATTTTAATTTACACAGAATCGTGTTGTAGCATTCATATAATAAAACATATTTTTATTACTACTTACTATGGTTTTATTTCGCAGATGTTTGAAGAATTAACACTCAATATTGCGATATTATTAACCAATATGGCTTCTTTGTTGGGTTAGTTTGGTTGTTGGAAGTACATTATTAAAAATAACAGGTTGAAAGACATAACGTTGCTGTGAGTAAGCAACCTACCTTAGACTTGAAAATACAGAATGAGACTAGCAAAAAAATGTTGACCATCTAATTTTCCTAGTACGATGCAGGCAAGAGGTTTTGTACTAGTTTAACTAAAAATATAACCCAATCTATATGGACGTTTGATGAGGGTTACACTGATTTAAAAAAAAATCTTGTGCCCCTTCGCTCCCTGCACATAATATTACTTCGTACCTATTAAGGATTAGAAAGTGTGTATTTATGATACAAGCGGGATAAAAGCATTATTAACATACTCTTATGAAAGTTGCACAACAAGTAGTGTAACCAGGGCCGGATTAACCATTGAAAAGGCCCTAGGCTAAAAATTACTAGGGCCCCCTATCCAGAGCATTCAGCATATTTTATGGGAGTGTAGACATTTTTTTTGATAAAGTAAAATGTGAAACAGAAACAAAAATAGTTTTTAAAGGTATATATTATAATAATATCTTGATTTAAAAAATACATTTTTATTTTAAAAAAAGACATAAAAAATCAAAGAATATTTTAAAACATTAACCCAAAACATTTTCGTTAAAAAAAAAGAATATAATTAGATAGTGGTGTGTACTCAAATGAATTCTCGTTT
Source organism: Pissodes strobi (assembly GCA_016904865.1). Lineage (NCBI taxonomy): Eukaryota > Metazoa > Arthropoda > Insecta > Coleoptera > Curculionidae > Pissodes > Pissodes strobi. The sequence continues at coordinate 158,694 of MU182309.1, forward strand.
CCGTGATTTTTGGGTCGCAAAACTCTCAATAATATTTTCAGTAGGAATTTTATTGAGAAGATTGTGTTCTATAGCCAGCAAAGAAAGTTGATTAGTTTTTTCATCACCTAATGAAATTCTTTTATGACTTTTTACCCTTTCTAATGTAGAAAATGATCTCTCCCCACTACAGTTAGTTACTGCCATTGTTAAAATATCCTTAACGCAATATCTACTTTAACATTTCCCTTGGATTGGTAATTTCCGAATTAATTTCTGAGATAAAATATTTACGTATACATTCGGCTCCTAAACTTTGGTCTAAATCGTTTGGATAGTGCTCTTGGAGCACATTTGCCTGTAATATAATATTCTCTTCAGAATAATTTTCTAAAATATAAAAACCCAAACATATTTGAAACGTTAAGATAAGCAGTTTGTCGCTTCTTGAGTTCCGCAAGAATGTTATCGATTATAACATAACATAAAAAGTATTTATAAGCATATTATATCTACCACTGAATTCAACTTCACCCTCTTTATTTTCGTCAAATTGTAGTTTTCTACAATTTTTTTTTACATTATCGGATTTGTATGTGGAACAGTTTATTAGTTTTTGCCACATTCTTCGTAATATGCAAAACGTTCGCGTTGTTGTAAAACATGTTTAATAAGTGAATCATACAAATTAACTGCTAAAGAAACATCGATGTCAGTAGCTTGTAGCTTGTAATGATTTGCTAACCTTATTGAACTCTGTTAAAATATCGCCCCATAATTGTAACAAAATCCCAACTTTCAATTCCTTTTGTTTGAACTTTTGTACTATTGGGCTGTGTAATATCATTTTCGATAACTTCTAATGATTCTTTAAACGCAGAAAACCCTAAAATAATTTCTTTACAAGAATCCGCGCGAGCAGATCATCGAGTAACAGATAATTTTTTTGGAACGAGAGCATTGTGAATTTTATTGAGTTCATCTGTCATTATTTGCCATCTATGTGTGGAAGCTGAAAAAAGTTATAAATATCTTCTAAGAACATAAAAAATGAAGTGGCCATATTACAACACTCAGCTGCATAAGTTCCTACCAAGTTAAGAGAGTGTGCCGCACAGGGAACAAATAATGCTAGAGGATTCTTTTTTTTTTAATGAGAGCTTGCAATCCTGAATATTGACCGGATATATTATTGGCATTGCCATGAGACTGTTCCCTACAGTCTTGAATATTTAAGTGTAACTCGCCTAATATTTTAAGAACTGCAGTTTCCATATCAACTGCTTTATGGCCGGTATTACTAATTAAGATAATAAAACGTTCCATATGACATATCTAAGAATAAAAGTGAGCTGGTCCAAATGACTAACATATCAGGTGTTGAATCCACGGAAATGGAAATATTTCGCCGATCTGGCCGAACATGCTTTGATACAACTTCAATAAACTCGTTACAAATAGAAGATGATAAATATGAAACATTACCGGGTCCCGGTTTTCTATATTTTTGTAACTGATTGTTCAAAAATGAATCAAATTGAGCTATTAACTCTAAAAGTCTTAAATAATTTCCGTTGTCATTTCTCCCAAACTTCTCTGTTGTGCCCCTGAATGCCATACCTCGACTTGCTAAAAATGTAATCGTATACAATACGCGATGGAGTATTTTTACCCAGTTTTTTTTCTCTAAATATTGTTTTTCAATTTCTGTATCTACTTTGCCTAAAATATTGGAACGAGTCAAAAATATCGTTTTGCTATTTAAATGTTCTTGCGAAGCTTCGTGCTTTTCAATTCTAATAATATTTTTCCAATCGTTAAATCCTTTAACAAAAGATTTTTCACGATCCGTGCTAAACAAAATTCACGGTAAACAGAAAACTGAATTCTTCGACACAGAATATAAGACCCACTCTCGCCGAACTTCCTCACCATTTCGAAGTTTGGAAAAAAAAATATATTTTTTGATGCGTAACGTGATTGTAAGCCTTCATATAGTAAACTATTTTTTCAGTTTTTCTTTTATTTTACATTTTCTTATTTAATATGAGATTCAAGATCCAAGGGCCCCCGCAAGTCAAGGGCCCCTAGGCTGTAGCCTACTTAGCCTATTGGGTAATAACGGCCCTGAGTGTAACCTCACAAGAATATTATTTCTCTTGTATTCTTTAATATTAATAACGCATATTTTATTATACGCCTGTTCTAAAAGTAAAAAAGATATATAAAACTGAAACCAGCAAGTAGTATATATTAAAATTTGTATAGAAATATCTGTTATCTACAGCGATGCCAGTTCGACAGTAAATAACAATTTGTTTTCTCACTGAACAGTGCGGTAATGATGTTCTTCACGTAAATTGAATGAGATAAAGCTTATCTTAGGGGAGTAAACAATAACACAGTATTTTGAACGAAGTTACAGCTACACAAGTTGACGAGCCCTCTACAAGTAACTCTTTTGATAGAAGCTTAATAGTGCCACAAATCTGAACCAGCAAATTCGACACATAAGAAGAAAAATCTGCGATAGTTCCAAGAGATTAATTGAGAAACTCCAAAAATAAAGGGAAGAAATATTTTATTTAAACTGAATCACTGCTTGATGAGGATAATAATAAAATATTGAACGGAACATAAAAAAGGCGGAAAAAATTAAAAAATAAAGAAACATATAGATACGGATTCATGTGATGATTTCCGGAGTCGGCATTATGAGTATTTTCACTGAGGAGTGAGATAGTAAATTTTTCTGCAGTAAGATGCGGAAAATCGTGCATGGAGGTCTGTTGGCTAGAAACTCCTGGGGACATTTTTTAACGCATATAACAATAAAAATTAATGAAAGGTGTTTCTTTAAGACAACAAACCCAAATGCACGATTTTCAAGCCATTTTGCATGCACGAAATATAGTTTTATGATTATTTCCCTATATAATAGTATATTATGATATAAGTGTATAAGAGGGCCTTTAAAGCACGCACGGCATATTTCAAAACACGACGCGCAGCGGAGTGTTTTGTAAGTCGCAAGGGCTTTAAAGCCCTCTTATACACGTATATCATACGCTATTTTGTATTAATAATGCATCATAATCTCAAAAATGTTTTAAATATTAAACTTAAGGGATATATTGACGAATATATTAATCTGTCACATTTGACATCAAATATTTCTATAGTAACCTTTAAAAAAGTAGGCGCATCATAAACATCATTTTAAGCACGCTGCAGCGTGCGATAATCGTTGATTATGATGCATGAGTAATAAAAAACAATTTAACAATATGCTGATGCCAAACTGGCATTTTTTTAAATAATCAAAAGAAAATTTTGGTAACCGGATAAGCAACAATGCCAGCCACCAGAACAACGCACTTTTCAATATACTCACGCCATAGTCTTGTAACAGTCTGATTTGACCAGTGTAAAATATTTTTAAATTTCATTTTATATGCTGCATTTAGAGGAAAAATGCTGTATTTTGCCGTAAGAATTATTGAAAAGAGGTCAATACTCTTCGGTCAATTAATTCTAAATTTATTGATTCGATTTGCTGTCAATAAGCTTAAAATTGTCCCATTTATTAATGTAAATTAATTTTGTTCTAAATATAGGTTAACGATATATTTGTATTAGCTTTTATAACACTGTTGTGATTTTGAGTGGTGCGCCCAAGGAACGATTTTCTATGGGAACTTTTCAAACCTTAATCACTGAATCGAAAAGTGACAAAGATAATAAGTTTTTTAATTATTTTAGAATGTCGATAACTACATTCAACGATCTACGGGCACGAGTTTCAGCAGGCATAAGCTATAAAAATACATGATTAGAGGAGCTGGTAGGGGGCTTTCAGGCCCTACATCCGACAAATGTAAACAGCGCTATAGAAGCTCATATGCGAACGAGATCCGACATGATTTTTGATCGGGCCTGCGGCGCTGGCACGACATCTGACAATATTTGTCGGAGCCGACAAAAAAAACGGAGTCGGATAGATGTGAACAGCTCCATACAAAATATATTGCCACTAGAGCACCCGATATTTTGTCGAATCCTACACCCGACAAGTGGGAACGGGCTCTTAGGCACTTTGTGATTATATTTATCTTAGTTGATAAGCAATCCATAGATCGCTTAGGTTTGATCAAGTTACTAGAATAGGATATGATGTTATTAGTATAACTTTGCTTAATTTATATTACATTACCGTAGAACGGCCAGCAAACCGTTCTATATTTTTAAGAGTTGAGATATAAAGCCTAGTGTAAAGTCTCATTAGATCCGTCAGATTCATATTTTGTTTTAGGTTTGAATATTTCATAACTTTTTGGTACCGCTGCCTGGCTGGGAATCTCATATTTATCTTTCCACGCGACGTTGTAACTTTCGTAATATTCGATTGGTGGAATGGGCTATTTCCCATAATTGCTGCTGTCGATAGATTTTTAAAAGTTTATCGTTTTGTTGGGGAATATTCTCTAGTATTTCTTGAACCATTTAATTTCAGCTCATTAATTGTGGCCCCCGCCGTCGTTTTACCACCAATATAAATGAGAACTAAGTCGTTTATTATCTTATAATTATTCCTTGTATCGAATTGTTAGTTTCGTTAGACATTTTCTCCGGCCTACAATTTTTCCCCCTCTAATCTCGTAGAAGTGAAAAAGACAACTTGACTGAAAACTGAGGATTTGGTTCTTCTAGAAATACCCTTCGAGGCGAAAAGAAGGTTTGCTTTAGTGCAGTCATAGTGACTCAACATTTAGTATTGTAATTTTATACTACCCTTCATTGGGGATATTGTCTTGCTTTGTATTCGTGTTTTGACACGACCGATTTATCGGTATTTTACTTCTGCACTAGGTAAGCATTTTCTCTGAAATTATTTTTTTTCTACTGCTTGTGAAGTACGCGGACGCCATGACGCTAATGGTCTTTTCCCTTATTTCTAGAGGCTTTCCGAGTTCGTCGTATAAGACCGAGACCGTCGACTCTCTAGCTACCCTCCGCCAAAAGCGAGTTAATTGTTGCTACAGTTTTTTTTTGTTCATTATCCACCATTTGCTTTGCATCCCAGGTGTTATCTTATCTATTCCAGTGCCATAGCAGGATCTACAGGTGCCTGGCGCCTCCGCCAGGTACGGCCTGCCTCCACAACTGAGCTTGATGAATCGGATCTGATGGGTGTCGCGTACAGAAGCAGTATTATTTTTTTTTGTGTTTAATTACTTATTAGCACTATAGATTGTGCCTTGAAAGATCCATCAAAACCTCATTTATTCATTGACTTTTCTGGTGAATTGATAATCATTTCTTTTAATATTTAAATATAAATCGAAGTTTTAGATAGATTAATTTGATTTGTTCCTTTTTTTTCTGACCGTGATATAATCGCTCTTAATTTTCCTTTCTTTTAATATAAATCAAGCATTGACCGCCAAGCTCTAAGATAGCTCTCATTAATTTTATTTTCCATTTATTCATTTGTTTATCTGGTCGATTGATATAATTATTGTGGTCATTTATCAATACATATTATTATCGCTACATTTGTAATTGGTGCAGCTACTAGCGCACGCATACATATATTTACCTATTCGCTATGTGCAACTCCTAGGTGGGGAAGCGGCAAACTATCGAGAGCGTCATTGTAAAAGGTTTTAACCGTCTTATATAAAGGGGCCCACATACAATGATATCGGTATCGACACATGTTACGATACACGATATGAGATCTGTATCAAGTGTCAACATCCCCATACACAGTAAGACGGAAGCGTGAAACACCAGTGCATCAGTATAATTATCGTACTACGTAGAACTAAATGTTTTGAAGATGCTACCACCCAATCTGTAACAATTGCAGTTACAGTGGTATTGTCGCAATCTTTTAAGGAAAAAAAGAAACGAAGGAACTTTCTTGAAGTCCCATCGAAATGCCCCCCGAAAACTATATATTTTTTGGTAATAAAATTCCGGCCTACCTTCTTTGCATTTCACAACTAAATCGCCAATTGCTGATGCTTATTTCCTTATTTACATAATCTTTTAAATTTAAAATTAGAGTCCCACAAACATGGAAACAACTTGTGCATATTAAGGAACTCTTACAAAATTCCCTATCTAAGCTGACAAGGCTCATCAAACACTACACAGTCTACGTCGAATTGCTTACATTTTGGTATCGGGGATCACGATATATACATATAAACGTTGAAGCTAGTATCAGTCGCACGCGAACGGTTTCAATACAGCGATACAAACCGCGATACTGATTCAACCACATACACGTTGAGATTTGTATCGCTGCGCTGTATCATGCACCATGTGGTGATACCGATCTTATCGTCTGTGGGCCCCTTAATATCATTCTTGAAACATGGGAGCTCGAAAATGTAAAAATACATAAAAAACAAGGTGTGCTTAAGACTACATGACGGAAGTGAAAACTTCAGCAATGTGAGATTAATATTATGAAATACAAATATTTTTTGTGTTTATATTTTGAAATTACTTATCATAATTGCGATGTTTAAAGTAAAATATTACCTCAAAATCTCCCATAAAATTGGCAGAAACCGGTGCTTAATCGCTGGAAAGATATCTAAATTCTCCTATCCTGGAACATTTTCCCATCTTCAAATCGTTTTAAATGAGATTTCAGGCAAATAAATCTACTTACCACAATAACTATAGGCATCGATATGCTAAAAGAAAAATTTTACCTCGAAATCTATTTAGAACATCTACCAAAAGCTACCCCTATTCACCAAAAATATCCCCACTTGGTAATTTTTTCTAGCTTCAAACCGTTTTCAACGAAATTTCGAACAATTAACTAAAGTGCAAAAATATTGGAAGATATTCGTTGAAATTTCCCATAATGCATCAAAAACAAAGCTATCTATTTCACTCTTAAAAATAATATTTTACGCTTTTCTGCGCGTTTCAATTTAACCTTTTTTCTCGTACGGAAAATGGTTATAATAAAACTTTTTTATAGGAGAGATTGCGAGGTATACGAATCAGATTAATTTCTTGAAAGTAGCGACGTATTGAATGGCACTTAGGCTTAAAGTAGAACTTTCAAATTGAAAATCAAAAAAATCACCAATTCGGCATTTTCAATCGAAACGATGCGGTTTTTTGGTATGTTCTGTTCATTCATATCCCTCCTCTGTAATATAGAAAGTTTGTTTGCTCCAGATTATTCGGTTTTCCAATAATAAAATATTAAGTGGTGTGTCAAAAGTCCAAATAGGGTAAAGTTTAAATTCAACTAGCATCATAATTTTCAAAGTGTTATTAATACAGTTTTTGGCGTTTAGGGTACTATTCATTTTTTGACCTAGAATTCGATGTTTTCTTATATTTCCTCTGAAAGTTCCATTTTCCCGGCATTTTCAAAACTGATAACCATTTAGAGTATAAGGTATGTACCACGAAACAAGAGAGTTAGTTATGAAAGAGGGAACTAAATCAAAATCAATACGAACACCACGATTTTAAAATTAGACCAGTTCAGCAATTAAACGATGAACAAAAAAGAAGAAGACATGTATTTGCTCAAAATATAAGAAGAAGTTTTAATCAAGATCCGAATTATTTCAGTAAAATTTTAAGAGCTATGTCGATGATGCGGTTTTTATTCGTGGCACTTGAAATGGGTTGATATTTGGAACTTGAAATTGAACATTTTACCGATGGACTACCACTTCAAACTTGCCAAAATATAATTTGGCAACAAGAAGAGCACCTCTCCATAATATTCTGACAATAAGCGTCTTTCGTCACAATAAGTATGAAGTGTAGATTGGATAGATACTGAACAATCAACTGGCCCGCGAGCTTCCCAGTTCCAACACCCATAGAAATCTCCCTTTAGGGCTATTTGAATAAATATAGTCTCTAGAGAAAGAAGTGACAACACTGAAGAAATTCAGAGAAAAATTGTCGAAGGCATAAAAAATTTAAATGAATTTACGAGAAATGTGACTAGGTAGAGCACATAATTTAAGCTAAAAATTATGTGTTTTATTTATTTTCTTGATTGATTATAAGTTTAAACTACCTAGCCCTTATTTCCAAATTTAGTACACATAATTTCAAAATTTGCTCATTTTGTAAAATATTAGCAGAGAATAAAGGCGAATCAGTAAACTTCAATGCCATGACGTTTGAAAAATAAACCTCTATCTCCAGGTAGCAGCGGGTAAGCAATTATATCGATTATTTTCCTAATTTCAGCCAATCACAATATTCAATTCTTGTGTCAAAACGTGTCAATTCAAGTGGAAACATTTGTGACAGGACCTATCGGGAATATTTTTTTGACAAGTATCTACCGGCAAAAATAATTTACTTTCTTGGCTTTGTTAAACCAAAATTACTTAAAAACTCGTTTTTCCGAATTTGTCCGGAAAAATTAGATACACTAGGGATATTACCCCCGAAAAAATCATAGTATTTCGTAATTCTAAAACCTCCGGTTTTTTAAGTCGTAAAGTTTTGATCAATGAATAAAGAAAAGGACTTTATTTTTTGTTTCTGATACATGAGTCCACAAAAGATACATAGAAAAGTGATTTATATATTATATAAATCACTTTTCTATGAAAAGATATGCAGACTTTAATAGAAAATTAGAAATAATTAAAAAATGTATATTTTATTAAAAAAAAAACAGAGTTGGTAAGCAGATGAAATTAAATAACTATTGTGCCAAATATTTTTTTCTAATTTAAAAAATTATAGAGATTCATATAGAGTTAACTGGATCATCGGGTACAAATATAGGAAGTGGGTTATGTCGTGGTCGGGTGACTGTTAACGGTAATACCCGGGTATTAAACGGTCAAATTGCTTTTATTATTCAATATTATTTTCGAAACGTGAATTATTTTTATGGATATATGGCAATATTTACGAGGTGACGATAGCAAAACTAAGATGACCCATTAAAATAATTATTTCAACTATTTACATAAAAAGTAGGTTTTCATCAGTTATTTTAGGTAAGATATGCATACGTATTTTTCATAAGGATTTATTTTAATGTTAAATAACGTTTGGTCAAATAGACGGTCAATTGGCCAAAACATTATCGACTTGTTAATAACCCTAATAAGAACTCATAAAAATCCTTACTTATTTTATGTGATGAATGAAAGGGAAAAGTCGTTCTATGTTCACAATCAAAATAAGAATTTTATAGTTATAACTAGGTCCACTTGGCTGCGAATTGCTAAATGAAACATATTTGCAAAAATATATATACTTTTTATTTTGCTCAAACGTTTTCATTAACAAAGCTTAAAATAATGTTATTTACACAAACCTAGATATTTTTGGAATCTTCATATTGAACTACAAAAAGTCTATTAACCTGCAGCAAATGCAAACATAAATTAACTAGTACCTACATATAATTATGTCCCAAACCATATACAACGTGTGTAGAATTATCTTAGTTGACAAATGGGAAACTTCTTTATTATTCGATGGTCGCGAAAAAGTTATACTTTGTTAAGTTTTGCCTCGTCCCAAATGAAAAATGACAATTGTTGCCACAATATTTAACTTTTAAAAGTGCAATTCGTTATTTTTTGAGATAAAATTATTCTTTATGTAAAATTTTGATATCGGCCTAAATGCAGAATGACGTAATTAAAATTAAACTGGTCTATACAGAATGCCCTATTTTTAACTTTTTTTGAAAGGGCAGTTTTCTAAACGATTTAAAAAAGTATTTCTTTATAAAAAGTTGTGCTTCCTGCCATATGGAAGAATGATGTCAATATGACAATTTGAGGATGAATTACAAACTTTTTATCTATGACTATTTAATAATATACGCATAATACGTTTGACACTAAAAGCATTATGCTATGAATAATACAAAAAGTGCACTAATTATAATTACTCATAAAACAAGTTTATTAGTGTAATTATGAATTCGTAATAGGTATATGAGAGCCACAACTAGAAGTGTCAGCATAGGTATGTCATTCTAGATTGAAGTAAATGTTAAAATTTCGCTTTCTAGTCGAGTATTTGGGTGTTTGGACGGTTGTAGATAAAGTATAGTATTTGAATCACGAATAATGAACCATAATACATTCTGATGATTTTGGCCTACATCATACGGTCGTTAATTAATATACTAACGTATGTCATAAAAGTCTTGGCACAGTATTCAATGACTAAATTATATAAAAATTAAATAATATCAAATTGTTTTTGGCAACAAAAGTTTGTTTACTTGGTTAACGTTAATTCGACAGTTAGTTACTTGAATTAGTTGCTTTATATTCTTTATAATGTACTAAAAATTAGAACTCCGAAAAAGTATCTGCAATTTGATTGGGCTGGTGCTCAATTCGGAATCTTAGAGAATATTGCATAGCGGAGTACAAGCAGAGCGTGCATGTCTAAACCTCCCAAAAAGTGGAAGATGACAGGTATTTACAGCACAGAGGGCAGAGGTTGGTGAGAAGAGGATGAAACTAAGTTGGGATGTCAGTGAGGAGACTGGCTCGTCTATATGGGACTTTGAAGAGTACCGTATCGTTAGAATTGAAGAGGAATGGTTGAAATTATTGAAACAGTTTACCAGCATGCTGCTGTCAACTGCAACTGGAAAAATAATTTATTTTGATTACGAAAGTATTGCACTTTGAGCAATTCTGAAATGATGTGACAGGTTTTGTACGGAAAACATAAAGAAATGCCGTGACAATGTTAAATACAAACATAGAGCGAAATTCGCAGAAAAAATCCTTATCTATTGCGCAATTTCTACGACGGCAATATTCCGACCTTTCGTGAGATGAGAAAGGTGAAGCTTTGAAGAGTTAGTTAAAGCTATTTTAATTTAACCAACACTACATGCATACCTTTTCTTCCTAAAACCAATAATCCTCCAAACTTGCCTCAGGCTCGCCCAATCGAGGATTTCTGGGCTTCACCGTCCCGGAAGACTAATCATGGAGGGTGGGAAACTCAAAATGAGGAACAACTAAGACCCGTCCGTCCAGCGCCTGATGAGACATTCGCATAAAATTGCGTCTGGTAAAGGGCAGTATTAAGTTGTACTTTATGATAACTAAATACATTTGATTGTTATGAAAAAATCCGATTATTACTTTGTGCCAAAACTTTTAGCCCAAACGTTATTATCTACAACCATTTAATGCCCCCGTAGCCGGTGACGTTTATTCATAAATTAACGGATAGTAGCCGGCAATCTTGGCTCTTGTCATTTGTTTTTATTTGGTTTGCTTATGTCATGTCACAAAGTATAGATGAACATACAGTAGTTATACTTTGTCAAGATATATTACCTCTTTTACTATTATATGCTTTATATGTTTTTTCAGCTCTTACGAGCCCGTCGAAGCTTTTTACCTTCTAATAAATTTGTGGTTTTTTTCCATACGGAAAAATAATTATGAAAGTCGGAGATAGATTTGAAAGCTTTGAAAATTTTAGCAAAGTGTGTTATATGATTATGAGAAACCTGTTTTTAGTACGTTTTGGATAAGACTGCCGAACTTTGAAAAGTATGCAAAAAAGTTTCCAGATAGTGCACAGGTAAAAGCCAATAAGGAACTTGTGTATTGTTATGTACTATCCTACATATAGGATCATTTTGTGTGAAACAAGGTAGGACCTACACTCCTCGAACTAGAGAGAGAAATACTATCACATTTCGTTAAAATTGCAAAGCTGGTGTTAAAGCTGGCAGGTTGTGGAAAATATTTGGAAATAAAATAGATATGTAAGGTACATTCGCATCCAGTTATAGAAGCTTTGTTTTGTAGCTTTTATCACAGCAAAGAGTGAAAATACTTGAAAACTTGAAGCAAAGTTCTCAAGATGTACTAAAAACTGGTAATAAAAACTGGCACAAAATCAAATTATTCAAGAATGGATGCTATATCTTATAAATTTTTGTCTTTTACTCCATTTCATTTTGTACGCTTTTTGAAAAATAGAACCGCTTCGGCTTTGGCCCCAGGGTGTAAACAGCACAAGTGCTATTTTAGTGTTCCCAACGAAGTTTCGTTGGGGTCTTTGCCTTCACGTCATATTTTAAAATTTAGAGAAATAGGTATGTGGTTTCGCTCTTTTTGATGCAGCGGGATTGTGTTTAGAACGATGGTCACGAAGTTATATTTTTTTTCATGTTACGAACAAAATTATGTAAATAGTACTGATAACAGTTAGACATTAAACAATGAAGTACATGTCCAACAATACCATTAACAAATCGCCAAAAATTCAGATAAATTAATTCAGAATGCCTCAAATTATCTCAGTGTCATCAAATATGAAATTATGAAAGGCATTATGGGAAAGACAGAAGTTGGATTGAAACGTGAGAGGAAATGATTTTTATACCTAATTAAAATACTATTTTCGAAGATAAGTAAAGTTTTAACCTCAAATAAGCCTATTTCAAGCCTATATCCAAAATAACAACCTCTTTATGGCAAATTTTAGATATGCATAGGTACTAGTTATATAAATTGGCACAAAAAAGTGCCATTTTTTCAAAAGTGAACTTGTAAAAACTAACTAAATATAATTATTATATATTTTTCCAAACATTTCTTTAATATGAGTTACTAACTAGTGTTCATCTAGTCTAATTTAGAAAACATTAATATAATATATCATTTATGTATATGATGATATCAAAATGCGGCTAGCTCCTGGGCCAAAAATACTTTTTGTGGGGTATCTACATACATATTCTTAAAGCTGAACCCAGCTATTTTTGCAACATTTCGATAAATATAAGAATTACAGTGACAAAAATAATTAACGTTGCAAGACCCGTTTTTTTCTTGATGCAACAATTTGGCATGTGTCAAATTTTTAAATGCTTTTAGCCAACATACAATTGAATTTTCAGATATTATGTATTGTGTGAACACAATAAGAGATTAAAAATTTGACACATGACAATTTTTTGCATTTTAAAAAATAGACTTAATTTGGAATTTTCCAAAAATCTCGGTGGCATTTTTGTTAATTGGATTTTCAAATTGTGGAACTAAAATTTTCAGCAATGGCGGCTACCAATATTGGAGGCAACCCCTACTGCATGATAGATTATGCTAGAATACAGCAATTACAATTATAATTAATCATAAAACAAGTTACTTATAAAATCGTAATAGGCAATCCGAGAGCCAGAACTGGTTGACGTAAATAATCTTGTAATTGATCTGGGACAAAGTAAAACTTTTTATAACGAATAACTTTTTCTTGAAAATGGAATAATGAAGAAGTTTCCAATTTGTCAACTACAATTCTACACACACATTGTATACAGTCATTTTTGTATCAAGTGCGCAAAATAAGTTGTTTTTTAACGAGGCATCCGCGCGAATGTTCCATTAAACACGAATTTTATGCCCGAAATATAGAGAAAATTTTGTGTACTACTGTATTCATGACAAAATTAAGAGCATTAATAAATTTAAATACTATTTGTCACAGCAGACGGTCCATTTTTATCGTTACTATGGTAATGACTTATGTTGAAAGTTATTGAATGTCAGGTTTATATTTTCGTGTGTTTTCCGTCTGAAGTACTGACAGATTTCCTTTAAATTCTTTCATTACGATGATTTCGGATAGTGCTAGCGAGACACCTGAAGAAATAACGGATGCTTAAATGCAACAATTGAGTATATTAAAGATTTTTGTCCAAGAGCAAAAATTAGACGTTTTGCGCATCTACAGAAACATTAAATTATTACATTTTTTGACAGTTGTACAAAAAATAAATTATTTACAAGTTCAAAAAACACTAGTTAGGAATATTTTGACAATATCCAGGGCAGTTAATATTACCTCTTAAATGAACGTTTATTGTTCGAAGCGTATCAAAAGCATTGTATCTTCAAGATGATTTTGATACCTTATTTCGTAAGAAAAAATAGCGCAAAAAACGTACGTCTCATCTCGAACAAACTCAGATGAAATTTCTGTAACTTTGGAGCAACATGCAAGAATATGAAAGATGTCATGCCGAACACATCCATGAGGTGGAGAGCTGCCATTATTGTCAATACCCAATACTTCTGGAATTACGTGACAGATTTTCATTCACTTCTTGCCGAAAATGGTTTGAATATTCCTAAGCTTAGTTTTACTTGAGCAATTAAGTCATAAAATCACTTCAAGAAAATTGGCTAATACAAACACCACGTGGAATCTTGCGTGAAGTTCGCGAATTTATTCACGTAAATAGAACATGTTCTATTTTTCGTCAGTTTCACCATGAATTTAGTAGTGCCAATCACAAATAAAAATAATTTGAGTTTATATATAAATTATATTTGTGTCAAATAGTAAGATACTCACTCTGTGTTTTGTGTAATAAAAAAATTAAAATTTGTTCATGGCATATACATAAAAACAAATTCCTTTGATATAACCTAAACGTTATTTTGTTGTTGGTTGGTGACACTGCTGAATTGTCCAAAAATTCATGAAGTTTTTGGTTTATGAAAAGCAAATGCTAATTCATGAAGAAATCGGCGAAGAAATTCCTGAATTAATTCACGAACATATTGCTCCCTGTAAAATTAGCCTAACAGAATTAATTCTGAGCAATCTCCAATCGACAAAACTTTTGAAATGAACAGCTTTATCTGGCTGGATCTATAAATATAAGTAAGCATAGTTTGCTGCACGGCACTTATATGTGCCGTGGTTTGCTGTTTGCATAATATTAATAAAGTATGTATAATTTTCTAAACCTATGCTGCCTTATATCATATTCCCAGCTTTAAAATAGGATTACCTGGTATATCTGCAAATGTAAATTATTAGAAAATAAGTTAAATACATTCGTCCACTATTAATATAAACGCTACAGGTTGCTTTAAAAGAGAAAGTTTATATTAATTTTATATGAATATTGGGACATGTATAATTAAATTTTACCTTTATATTGGAAACGTCGGGTCGGTTATTTTCGTAAATATAAAAATAAACAATTTGATATATAGTTATCTACATTAAAATAAAAGGCAATATCAAGCACCATTATAATTACCTACCTAAGGAATAAACAATACATACAGTACCATACGCTATTAATAAGATTACGTAAAAGTGGATAAACGAAACATGTTTTAAAAAACTATACTATAGTCATAAAATGGTTCACAACAATAAGTGCCTGCTCTTTGTTATTGCCTAGCACTGCAGCAGCCCACCATATATTACATAAAGTGGCTTTTATGCGTCAAATATCATTTAGTTTTATGTACAGGGTTATCCAACGAGGACTAGACAAGGCGATTTTTTGACTTTTCCTGTACTTTTATAAAAAAAAAAACTGAAATAGCCATCTTATGTAATTTTCTCCCGCGAATTCGGATATGTTCTGCAAAAAGCAATTGAACATCAAATAAAAGTGCTAGGGGTCACTTTGGTATTTTTTTTTAAATGGGATGCCATATTTTTAATGTGCATATCCGATTTCTCATATACATTTTGATCTAAAATGATGGATGTTTAATTCAAAAACGCCTTTTTTCCTCAGTTTTAAATTCGGAAAATGTTCGTCTACCGTAGGATTAAATACCTGATAGAAGGATACCCGTTTCACCTGTTCAAACTTTAACCTGCTTTAAAGCGGCCATCAGTCAGACCAAGTAATCAACTTTCAAATTTCTATACTATATTTTTCACGAATTACTTACAAATAAGAAAATATTCTTTAGAAGAATGACTAAGTGTAATAAAATTATATTACAAAAGTGGAGAGAATGCTCGACAAACACAAAGAACATTTTTTGAGAGTTTCCAGAGACATATTTCAGTAGATACAATTCTCAGAATTAAGACCCTATTTGAAGAAAGCAAGACATTGACAGATAAGATGAAAAGACAGAATAGCATGAATCGAGCCATTGTTCAATATTTTACTATAAATCCGAACAGTTCTATTCCGCAAGCGGTACGAGAAGTAAGGTATGGTCCAGGACTCCGGAGAGGAAGCTATGGAACAGTTCACAGAACTTAAATGTGGTCTAAAACCATATTGCATCCTTCTCGTTCAATACTTAACACAACATCAAAAAGAACGGCTCAAGTTTCTTTTAGCGGAAATCGGCTACAAAAAATATCGTTCTATAGGATGATTCTACACAAGAATACTAGCACAAAAATAATTTTCCTTTTCTCCGCAAATGTTTTGTTTTCCAGAAAACTAGTTTTTTTTTATATGATAATTTTGGGTTATTATATGAGTTAGTTTGTGTTAGTTTGGGGTAATTTGAGATAGTGAAGAGACAAGCGCGCGTAGCGCGCTTGTCTTTTCACTCTGGTTAATAAGGGTTAGAGAGGTAGAGAGCTACTCTAGGCCAAGAATTTTTTCTACTGGATTTTCGCTCTTTTATTTATTTATTTATTTTTTTTGAAAATGAGATTGATGTATTTGCGGGGAAAAACTTTGATTGTTCTGCGTTGAGACAGGTACTATAATGTCAAAAATGTATTTAATTTCTTCCTAACGGATTTCCGCTAAACGAAACTTGACCCAAAAGATCTTCGATTTCGATTTGCTGCTTCAATGCTGATGAGAGAGCAAGATAAATATTATAATTTATATAATAAAATTTTATGGACTGACGAAGCTTCATTTACGACATCGGGGGTATACAATCGGAAAAATACAAGATACTGGGCAGCAGTTAACCCTCATAGATATGAAATGATAAAGTTTCAAAGTAGGAGCTCACTTAATGTTTGGTGTTGATTCTTCAAAACGATATCGAGGATTTCTTGGAAAGATTGCCATTGCAAGTCTACAACAATATCATTTGGCAGCAGGATGATGGTCCGCCTCATGCAGTTCGAGAAGTGGTAACATACTTAAATGAGCATTACAATCAGTGGATTGGCCGTACCGGAACAATTCATTGGCCACCAAATAGCTCCGATATCACGCCAATGGATACATTTTGATGGGGTCATTTAAAACATGTAGTTTATCAACGACCGAACAGAAGTCTCGTGGATATTCAGCAAAAAATTATAAATTAAATTAATAGACTTTACCAGGACCAAAATATTGTAAGAGGTTCCTTGGAGAGAGTGAAAAGGGGGCATCGGTCGTGTTTTGAAAATAATGGAGGATACATCGAACAATCATATTATTGAGATTAAAGTTATTAAGTTAGTTTATAGTTTGTTTTTCTAATAAACAATAATAGATTTGCAAACAACTTCCATTATTTGTAACTAATTCGTGAAAAATATAGTATAGAAACTTGAAATTTGATTATTTGGTCTGACTGACGGCCGCTTTAAAGTAGGTTAAAGGTTGAACAGGTGAATGGATATCCATCTATCAGGTATTAATCGTACGGTAGACGAACATTTTCCGAATTAAAAACTGAAGTAAAAAGGCGTGTTTGAATTAAAAATCCATCATTTTAGATGAAAATTTATATGAGAAATCGGATAAGCACATTAAAAATATGGCATTCCATTAAAAAAATATCAAAGTGACCCCTAGCACTTTTATTTGATGTTCATTTGTTTTTTTGCTGAACATATCCGAATTCGCGTGAGAAAATTACATACGATGGCTATTTCAGTTTTTTTTTTAAAGTACAGGGAAAATAAAAAAAGTCGCCTTGTCTAGTCCTCGTTGGATAACCCTGTACATTACGATTTTTTACGTTAGAATACGTATTACTAGGTAAAAACGTACCATCAACATTTAGGTCAATGACAAATTTGAACTAAACAAAGGTAAAATAACGTCCTCTTATGACTACTTCTAATTTATCTTACATAAAAATACGTTTTCCTTTGGTAAAATAAGAAACTGAACCTGTTTTATAAGATCACATATTTGTTCCGTATACTTATATGTATGTGCAAGGCTAACCACTACAAATATAATGCCAAATGTACAAAGCTTACAAAAAATAGAAATAAATAAAAGCTATCTATGGGCATTTACGATAATTGGAGCCGTATCTACCGGTATGTATCTGAGCGTTTGTTAATTTGTGTTCCATTAACCAACCGGGTTCTGTAATTCAATTGAATCGACCGGTACATGTACCGCGCTCCAACTTTATGGATCTGCTATTTGTGTCGGTATATGTCGGTACAAATTTAGCCTGCGAGCAAAGACAATTATTCACAGTTAAATTCTTTGCTGCGAGCCTATTTGTTACTTATATACTTTCGAAACTCTGAAAATAATTTTACTATTACATTCATTTCTAGAGAGAATAAGTAATAGTATATTATATACCTAGGTTGAGAAGTAAGCCATTATTTACCGAGCATATATTGCGCGAGGTTAATAATGGCCTCAACCGAGGCATATATAGAATTTTTTTTACTACTATCACTGATATATTGCCATATTTGATTCGATTTGATTTTTGTATTAGTCATTTTCTACTTATTTTTGAAATAGTTGAAATATCAGGTAGCCTGGAAGTTCAGTTGTCTAACTGACATAATGAGTTTAATTTTAAATGTCATTTTCCGAAAGATAGACGCTATCTAAAAGTTAAAACCGTAACGTGTGAATAAAATAATTCGAAAATGGGTGAAAATTTTAGTGAGAGTGATTTAGATATGGAAGTATGTACCCCTCCTGAACTTAGAGAGACAGCAACTACTGCAAGTAGCGATTTGTTGCCAGAAAAATCGAAGAGAGTGTACATTCAAGTATTAATAAGAATACTATGGGGAGTCATGAAAAGTGAGTCATACTGTATATAATTTTTTTACTAATAGTACTGATACAATCCTTATCATTATTTTAATTGATTAGATTTTGAAATTAATCTTTTCCTACTCATTTTTCAAATAATCCGAAATGACAACTAGTCAAACTAACAAGTTGAAACTTAAATGACATTTTCCGTTTCATTATTGACCTAGGTTTTTTTAATATTATTATTTACATAGGGTGAGAAATGTTACTTCTCATTTGAGGAATGGAGTAAATAATGGTGATTTATCATGTTAGTAGTAAAAAAATACCTTCAACATCATAACGAAAAGCAACAATTTCAATATATTTTTCAATAGAGACACATAATGCCTTCAGTTTCCGAATCACTACTAATATTTGAAAAATGGCCAAGATTGCGATAGCTTGACGTTTATTATTCTTCATCATAATAATTTTTCTTAGGTTATTCGCGATCCGCACCGTTCCGTTCGACAATTACCATTTACCGGAACGTATCGACGTTAATCAGCTGATTCCCGCTGTATACCTACCGGTAAATACCGCTACAATTATCGTAAATGCCCCATATTACCTAGCGGGATATTTGCATATCGCACGTCATATAACAGATTATATCTACGACCTTCAATATAAGACTTACTTTGATTACTTGACTTTACTTTACTTATAGTTAAATTTTATATTTATTACTGCTGCTATATAAGACTATACTACTTTTAGTGGGATAACTAATAAGTATCATTATATTACTAGCTATAATGATTGGAGATCGAGAGATGGCTAAGATCCAAGCTGGGGTTTCTTGTGTGTTATTAGGGGTCGACTTGTGAAAACAGCTTTAAGAAGAAAAATCAAATTGTATTAAATTTTCCACCAACATTGTCAGCTATCGGATGGCAGGTTCTATTAGAACATCCGGATTGCATTTTTAACCAATTTGCGAAAAAAAAACAGCTTACATGCTGGCCGATATGGTCGTTCATAACTGTTATTTCCTAACAATGTTATGTGAACTTTTTTAACTCTTATAGAATTTTTGATATCATGTAACTACAATTAAGATATATGATAAATCATTAAGAGTCAATTAATCTATTGCTGATTTATTATCTTTTTGCGACACCCCGAAGGATTTTACAGATCATTAATTGACATCCAAAAGAAATTTAAAATCGCTTTTAAATCCGATGAGAAGAATAAATTTAGTTTGCCAAATTAAGGGAATATTTGCCATCGTGATGTAACACATTTATTTATTATCTTGGTATGTATCGGACCGAAATCATTTTATATTATGGTAGTTTCCAATATGTTGTTAACAGTTAACAATTCATACTAGTTTATTGGATCCTAGCTAAACCATAATATTTGTCTTGTATTATAAGAAGTAGATAGCGTACCAAGAATAACGCTAAAATTGTATTTGTTTTTTAACCAGAATCATCCACAACATACATTACTTCTAGCTGTACAATAAAATATTTGACCTAAGTATTAAAGGACCCCGCACACACCTTTTGGGATTTTGGGGCGCGGTCAAATTTACTGAAATTTTGATATGTTGTTTGTCTTAATGTCCTGACCAAAAGTGTCCATAAGCACAAATAATCCTATGACTAGTGTTTGAGATATCGGGTGTTAAAAAGTGGAGTATTCGATTTATTATGTGCTCATCGAACTCTTTTTTTGGGGTTTGGACGAAAATGATTATGATCAAACACTATTTTTAGAATCAATAAAACGCGTGAAGACATAAACTGTATATTTAAACCATTTTGTTTATTTTATCTTTTTGGTCCAATGATTTTCGGAATACTTATAAAACGATTTTATGTAATACTTTTAAAATATTTTATATTTTATTTGCAGAAGATTGCTATATTTTGAAAGATCGTTGCAGTTTTTAGATTTAATAGAGTTTCTTAAATACAAGGTGTCTACTTAAAAGTTAGCTGCATATAAAAAACTTTATTATTTGGCACTTGCTGCACGTTTAAAAGCGCCGTAAGGGCTGGGAGAAAGGTCTTAATTAAATAAATTAAAGAATTACAGTACTAAATGCTATAGCAGCTGACAAGAAAATATTATATGCACAGGGGAAAACATAAGAGCTCTAGGTTCCTGCACAGTATTTTGACTTGCAGCAGTCTCAAGAAGAACTAATAAGGGTTCCGAAAGGCAAACGCTGAGTCCACTTAAAACAAACTTCTAGGAAATTTCTCAGGTCAGAAAGCATGACACTAAACTACCTGTCACAGTCGTAAGACTGTGACACATGTGTAATCTAGAAATGCGAAAAAGCAAAGATAAAATGAAATCCCAATAAAAGTTATAACACGGTCCAAAGTGTAAAAACTACTTCATAACTATCACTAGGTATTTAAAAAAATGCTCCACTAAGCACAATCACTGTTAGCAGACATTATCTGGCACATTATTAGCATCTGCTCCTCCAACATTCTTAATATTTCTAAACATATCTCCACTTGAAAAATTAATCACTGGTTGATTGGTGGTTTAGAAACCATACTACACTAGCAACGTGACAGCACATTCAAACTGCATCAGATCGGCATGAACAACAGTGGCTGCTCGTGACTTTTGGGAAAGATGGTACCAAAATATAATTCTCGTTCCGATAGAAACAGGTAGCCGGAAGCTAACCCGCCGAAAACGGAATTTTTATATGGTGCCACGCCCAATTTTTACTCAAAAATCGTTATAAAAACACGCCTTTCACGAGCGAGCGAAACGGATTTTACCAAGCATTATTGAAACATTTTTGGGGCGCCACGCACAAATTTTTACCCAAAAGACGTTAAAAACGCACCTCGAGCAACCATTTTTTGATGGCTCATTCGCGATAATGTCACACTAGGTATAAAATTGTAATTAAAAAAAAAGGGCGGATACATTTCTATTACACTGTGGAAAAAAAGTATGGACTACCCCTAATAATTAGGTTGTCTTTAGGTTTTGTGAGAAACGCTCAAACACGTCAATTTAGTTTTTCAGTTTCCTACATTCCGACAAAATTCATTTGTTTTTTTATTGACATCTGTCAAATATATGACGTCATCGACTTTTTTTTTAAATGGCAATATATGGCATGTGATACATCATTCGAAAGGTCTTTTCTCACTCAGTATGTTCGTAGATTTTTGGCCGATTCTGTTTTGCCGTTTCAAAATGGCGGCCGTTCAATACTAAAAAATTATCTTAAGTTAACTCCCAGTAAAAGGAAAATTCTTTTTTATTCCATTAGAAAAAGACGCAAACTATTGAGCATAATTTTATTGATACTTACACTAAAACAGCGAGCAGTATTAAATAAAACAAAACAAGAACATAACAAAAAAGAACAATCATAATTTATAGAAATATTAATAAAATAAAAAAGATCTGCTAACCATTACCATTCTTATGCGGCACTTTAGATCATCAATATTTCTTGGTCTATTTAAAAAAAGACCTTAGATTTCAAATAATCCCACGAAAAAAAGTCCGAAGGGGTCATATCAGGTGACCTGGTGGCCATTCAACGTGACCCCGTCGTCCAATCCATTTTCCTAGAAACATTAAATCGGGATATTTTCGAACTTCTCTTGCATAGTTTGTTGTGGCCAAATATTTGGACTGGGCAAATCGGGATTATTGTGGTCAGGATAAAGAGTGACTAAAGCTGGCAAAAGATCAAACTGCAGAGAATCTTACTGGACCACCAGTAAGATTTCCTTCAAATAAAATTGGTCCTAACACTTTACCTTTCAATATGCCTGCCCATACATTAAGTTTCTCAGGTGATTGATTATGAGCTTCTTGAATCCATCGTGGATTTTCTTTGGACCAATATCCACAATTTTTCCTGTTTACAGTACCGTTAAGGTAAAAAGTCGCTTTCATCTGAAAATAAAATATTGGCGGCAAAGTTTTCATCTTGATGACAAATTGGTTGCATGATTTTGCAGAATTGCAGTCTTCGGTCGAAATCATCCTCATTTAATTCGTGTCACAGGCAGACTTTGTAAGGGTGGTATTTTTCTTTGTGCCAAATTGTTTGCACAGATTTGTGACTTACTCCCGTATCAAGTGCTATTTACCGACTGGCACTATGCGGATTTTTTTCAACAGCCAATATGATGTCAAGCTGAATATTTTCATGTACCTTCGGCTTTCCACTTTTAGGTAAATTTTTAACACGGTCATGTTCCTCGTATTTTTTTTTTTAATCTTTCAAACGGTGGATTGCGAAATCGGCGTTCGGTCTGGATGAAATTGCTTAAAAAGTTCACGTACCTCGTAGCGACGATCTCCGTAACCAACCACCATAAGAGTTTCAATACGTTCTTTTTCACTGAGCGACACTTTTTGTTTATAAAAAAAACATTTGAATGCAAGGCAATGATAGTAAAACTTACTAATGTTAGCACTTGTCAAACTGACAATAATTTTTGTTTGTTTCTTTGATTTATCTAAGCTTACTATGGCCACATGCGTCGACATTGAGATATAGAATTTCTTTTTCCACGATGGATTTAATAACAAGCTTAGGCCAAGAAGCTTAATGGGACAGGCATTGAATGATACATTCTTAGGACTTTCTTAGTGTGATTGACAATTGATTAATAGTTTTGTTTTACAAATAAGAGATTTCTTTTTACTGGGAGTTAACTTAAGATAATTTTTACAATTGAACGGTCGCCATTTTGAAACGGCGTGACAGAATCGCCCAAAAATCTAGAAACATACTGAGTGAGAAAAGACCTTTCAAATGATGTATCACATGTCATATATTGTCATAAAAAAAAATCTCGATGACGTCATATTTTTGACAGATGTCAATAAAAAAACAAATGAATTCAGTCAGAATGTGGGTAACTGAAAAACTAAATTGACGTGTTCGAGCGTTTCTCATGAAACCTAAAGACAGCCTAATTATTAGGGGTAGTCCATACTTTTTTTCCACACTGTATATATCTACTATATTTCGGATTTCTAACCCAAGTTTTGCCACGAAACTAACCCAGACTATACCAAATTTTGCCAAGAAAAAACTTATCAAAACATTTTGTTGTTAACTAAAATTAAAAATAAAACACAACATACCTACCCGCAGTAGGTAATTAATGCTGAAAGTACTTGCAATTTCCAGAAAAACTCCTACCATACGTCAATTTACAAAAATATTACAAAAATGACTATTTATAGTATTTACACACGTGCACAAAATTGGTCTATTCTTAATACTAATTTTAGTTCTACAGTTTCCGATATATGAAGTCCATCCTTCTCTCTTTTTTCGTGGCAAAGTTTTCAATTATTTTTTTGTTAAAATTTTCAATGCCATTTACAAAATATTTTTCTGCAGACAGCATACCTAAAGCGTGAAATGTGGAAAACGGTTTCACTAAAAGATTGCTTATTCGATTCATTTGAAACTGAACAATAATATGCCAATATAGAGGGCCGTTGTTCATCCAAAGCAGTATGGAACTGCCAGGAACTACTCACCAAACTAGGTAGAGAAAATAAACTTACTCTGATCTGGACATACAGGATATGAAGGCAACGAGAGAGCTGATGCTTTTGCAAAGCAGGCGGTCGCAACGGCCTTCATAGACCAGAACCAGTACTGGGAAGAACTTAAAACACAGCTACAGAAACCCTCTCCAGGTTGACACATCAATTTGTAACCAAATGGAGAGTTACCGGGACTAACAAATTCAAAGATGGCAGTAAATCTGCCATCAGAAGTGAGAACTAGACAACTACTTCAACTTGACCGACAACAGATGCAGCCTGTAGTTAGCATGTACAGTGGACATTCGGCTAAGAAGCCACACATGAACAAGATATTGCTTTCCACAGAAACGGAATGCCGCTTGGGCTTGGAGGACGAAGAAACAATCAAACATGTTTTATGTCACTATCCAGCAATGGAAAGAAACAGACAAACAGTGTTCGTAAATTCTCAAATTACACTTATAATTTAAAAACTATCCACCTGAGAAAGCCAATGGATTTGAAAAGGATCAAGCCAATGTATTTGAAAAGGATCGAGCCTCTGGCCTAGTGGAAGGCATATATGTGAGCCACAATAGACCAAGGGTCGCAGTGGACGGCCCCATCTGGGCCCACTCACGTGTACGAAATACGAATCCCAATATTCAATTCCTTTCTGTATTGTAATTAATAAAAAGCTGATACTCTATGGAATTCCTATGCCGAAATTTCATTCATATTGATTGAACTTCATTTAGAGGTTCCCATATTCTATGCCTCCGAATGAACCCTTCTTTCTCTAGTCTTTCCTGCAATGTGTTGCCCTGTTGTGACTTTAGTAACATTTCACGTGGCAAATTCTCTCTCGCCTCCTCCATAACAATTGAGGGATGATACTTGTTTATTAAAGCACATGCTCATCTAATATACTCTCGAATGTGTGGAATATTGATATTAGGAATTTGGCCTCAAAATATTTTGAATATTCATTTTATAATTTTTATTTTACTTTATAATTTTCATTAGCATGGCTCTGCGATAAAACCGAAGTTTTTATCAAAAATAGTTTTGTTTGAGAAATTCCATATATTTACTAGTTTTCCATATGCAGCCAAGTTAAGTAGACACCCCCGTATTTGGGAAAGTTGAATAGAGCTAAAAACTGCAACGAACTCTCAAAATATAGCAATTTTCTATAAACAAAATTAAAAATGTGTTAAAAGCATTTTATAAAATCGGTTTATTAGTATTCCAAAATTCATTGGGACAAAAATCCTTAAAATAAAAACGTGCGTTAAACCTGTATATAAATTCGTTTATGTCTTCAAGCATTTATTTATTGTAAGAATAGTCTTTGACCCTAATGATTTTCGTCCACACCCAAAAAATAGTTCGGGTTAGCACATAATTAAAATTGAATATTCAACTTTTTAAACACTCTGTGCCTCAAAAACTAATCATAACATTCATTTGTGCTCATGAACACTTTTTATCATGATCTCAAGACAAACAACATACCAAAATTTCATCAACCAAGAAGCAAAATTCCATAAGATTCCTTCGTTTATTCCTAAATTCGGCAAACATCGACTAAAGCCAACAAGCAAAAATTAGTCTAGACATCAATAACGCGACCTTACTTTATGATACGGATTATCAGAACTCTGTTATTTATGTTTTTTAAGGTTAAAAGGTAGAACCAACTTTAAGTATTCAATCACATCATAATAAGCAAAACATATTGTTATTCAAATAAAAGATTCTTCAAATATAACTTTTTAAATAATAGGTACTCTTATTACTACATCCTCCTATTGGTTTAATAGGGGTCTCCTATCAATACCTCTTGTAGGAGGTATTGCTCCTATTCGCGGCCAATATGACTACCATCATAAATGGCTTCCTTCCTGAAAGCAATGACACCCAGACCAAATTCATTTAAATGTCCGATTAGCTTTTCAATCTTGGCAAAATTGCAATGTGTGCTACATAAGTACAAAGTAGAAAAAAAGGAAATTATGCAGTTACCAGTGCATTTCGCTGTTAACTTATTACATTAGGGAATGTAACTTGGTCCTATCCAATGTTCCACACATGTAAGCGTAACAATTACAAATGTACAGTTCATTATAAATTTATATAACTTGATGCTATGCCTCGACCAACATGGCCAAGTACAGTGCTTGTCAGTTGACTGAACTGGTCCTTTGTGACCTTGACCAAGATACTTCCTTGGCGCTCGCGAAAGCTACGTAGAAAAGATTAGCACCTATGTTGATCCCTGCTGCTAAGTAAAATACCATCCTCCATTGTCCGAGTGTTTCCTAAAAGTTGAAATACTTATTAGTATAGTATTTCATAATTCATAACGAAGTACGTAAACTAATACCAAGTTGACGAATTTAAATTATGTAAGAATCATGGTACAAGGAGGTGGGAAGAATTCGATATTTAATCAAAGCTATATTGCATACTGCTTGTATGCAGGGAACACTTTCTTTAAGAAGGAAAGAGCCGGAGATGCCTGTATTTTAAATGTAAAAACGAAAATGCTTTATGTCGAAAAAAAGCGCATTGACAAGGCTTCAATAGCAAAATCTAGTTTCTGTAATTAAATTAATAACAACACAATAGTTCAAACTCATACACCATATTTCGTCAATACAAATAAAAACAACAACAAAACTTAGGGAATACAAGTCAACATGACAACAGAACTATCAAAATCGATATATCACTATAACTAAAAAATAATAAATTATACAAAAATGAATAAAAATGTTTCAAAATATTTTTTAAAAATGAAGTAGAATCAAGATTAAAATCCATCACTAAGAAAAGCCTACATCATCAACATTTTTACTTCCCGTCTAAATCTGTTTCCATTATCAATTTTTCCAATATTTAGTTGCACATTATTAAACAACTGTCAGCCATTAAAAATTTTGAAATTTTGTATCGTCTAATTTATCTGGTTTGCCGAGTAATATTAGCATGCGCACCGAA
The DNA here is from genome assembly GCA_016904865.1 of Pissodes strobi. Lineage (NCBI taxonomy): Eukaryota > Metazoa > Arthropoda > Insecta > Coleoptera > Curculionidae > Pissodes > Pissodes strobi. The sequence goes on from MU182309.1 coordinate 185,944, forward strand.
TAATAAATTTTTATACTTTTTGTGTATTAAACAGATATACTGCAATTAATGAGCGGACCAAGGATCTATGGTGGATTACTCCACCTGGTCTGGTCTTCTCTAGAATGACCATGGCACCGTCTAAAGAGATATCTTTAGACGGTGACCCTGGCAGGGTGAGAGCTTCTGTCGCTCTGCAGAGAACATGAGGCTTCTCACAGGGCACTGATAGGTATTTACACCTGCTATGCCATTTTTACACAGGCGCTATTGAAAAGATCCTATGTGAGCGGCGGAGATGGGGCTATATTAGACATTGTAACATTATAATGGATGGTGAAATCAAATAAACTTTGCGCCACACTCAGCGGCTCAGCTTAGTCGTTTGATTTAACTTTCTTTCCGCGGTTTACGTTACGTAATTAGATAAACAGATACGCGTGGTTGCGTGTATTCTTTTGCATTTTTTATGAACTTTTTGTGCGCCAAAAATGTATTATAGTGTTTTATGTTTTGTTTCCCTTAGGTGGGCTTTTCGTTTCCAATTTTCTTGTTTTTAATTTATTAATTGATGATGAATAAAATTAGAACCTCAGAACGTTCGGTAATTTTTCGCTAGAAAAAAATAACTACAAATTAGAGAAATAGGCCGGCCTATTCACGACGTAAAAATTGAATAGTAAAGGGAAGGAAATTTAATCAAACTATTATCATAAAAATAATTGGTGGTATGGTTGCGAAAAAAACGAATAAACTATTTTGTTTTGTATGTGTTTGGTTGGAGTGACGAGACTTGTAAATGGGATAAAATGAAGTCCCACGAAAATGCACACGAATAATATTTTTAGATTTTTCCTGCTTGGTAAAATATAAAAACACAGTTAACTTCCGCTTATAGTGATGCTCTCATTAAATAAACATAATGAAGAAGTGGATAAGAATCGATATGCTTTCAATCAAATTATAAGGTTTTGTGGAGCTCTTAATTTAGCTGTGATGGGTCACGATGATAAGGAACTTCTGAAAATAGAGGCGTTTTTTTGCGCCGAATTAAACAACTACTTAAAGGCTTATATTCAAAGTTCCAAATCACCAAAAACAGTCCAAAATGAACTTCCTGAGCGCATCTTAGATGTCTATCACGAGGAAGTTAAGAAAGAAATAGAAAACTCTCGTTTTGTTGCATTGATTGCCAATGAAACGACGCCGACGGATGTTGCTTGTGAATTTCAATGAGTTACAGTTTTCAGATATTTGTGTAAAAGACGACCAGTTGAGAGATTTTGGAGATTTTACGTGCTCGACGGACAAGACGCCAAATCAATAGCTGAAGGTATTTTATATGTTTTAAATTCATTATTAAAACATAGTTCAAATAAATTAATTGCTCAAAGCTGCGTTGGCGCGTCTGTCAGGATGTGTGGTGGATTAAATTGTGTTCAGAAAAGCATGCACACCAGAAAAATTTAGTTATGACAAGCGCATGTTCTGTGAATACACAGGCCAGGATATTTTTTGTCTAATTTATATGGATTGTTCTTTTTCTTTTTCACGTCTCCTTCAAGGACAACCATTTTGGATAAGGTTATTAATCGCAGATTGCCGAGATCTTCCAAAACACGTTGAAATTTTCAATCACTGGGTGCTCCTCCTGTTTAGGAGACTATAAAAGACCTCATGACAGTTGTGGACATTATAGGAAGTACTTCACAAAATTCGTCGTCCATTAATCAAGCAAGTGGGTATAAATGAAAGCTTCAGGAGAAAAATTTCATATTTGGTTAAGTATTTTTCATAACGTAGACATTATTTTTTAACCAATTACAAAAAGTATGCATTGATTCTGTTAAGGACAAGAAAGATTTGGAGAATTTTGAAGCAGAAATTCAAAGTATATGAGAGCAAATGGACAACATTATTGAAAATATTCAAGGAGAAATAAACTCGTCGAAAAACTGATGAACCAACCAGAAAAAAGGCGCGAATTGAAGAGGACAGCAGGAAACGGGAAGCCTTAAAAATAAGCGATACAGTATTATTATTAACTTTTCAGGATATTTAGTCGCTTCTAATTTATTTATGTCAGAGAAGTTTTCATAAGCATCAGTTCCGCGAATCATTTCTCGATGACGCATGCACATAATTTTATGGCATTGAAAATTTTAATAATAAAGTAATTGAAAACTTTGCAAGTAAGAAGGATGGACTTTATAGATCGGAAACAGTAAAATTCTGTGAGCGTGTGTAAATACTGTAAATAGTCTCATTTTTGTAAACAGACCTAGACTCTTTTGTACTGCAAATAGTTTCGGCATTAATTACGGGAGTAAGTTAAGTAATTTTTTATAATTTTAATTAACTTAGCAGAATCTGTTGATAAATTTTCAGTGATTTCGCGGGAAAATTTGGGTTAGTCTCGAATAGATTCTTGACAAAACTTGGGTTAGATGAAAATGAGATACATAATTTAGAAGAATCCGTTCTTTATTTGTTTTTAATTAAATTTTTATATCTATTTAGACAATAAGGCGAATGACCTATCAAAATACGTTTGCTTGAGGTATGTTTTTAACGACTTTTCGGGACAAATTTAGGCGTGGCCTCACAATTTTTTTTCGCCGGGGGCCATAACTCTGGTATGGGAGGTGCAAATCGGAAGCTGTGTACTGAACCCGGAGGACATAAGAAGGATCCAGTCGAGGAAGCAGTGTAGGGAGGTCGGCCTACCGGGCTGAATTGGTATGTGAGTGGATGCACAACTGACCCAGATTGGTTGCCTATGTGCAAGGGATCTGCCGCATTTTAAAATTCATTCATGATTAGAAGTCTAATGAAAGTGGCACGAAAACTTTATCTGGCTGATCCAATACAATTAGTTACCCAAACTAACCCAGATCGTCAAGTTTCTGCATCAATTTTCAAATGAAATTTGATACCTAAAAATGTTTTACTTATAAATACTATTGTTTTTATTCCTTTTTCATGTTTTACGTCCAATATTTATCAGTTCTATTACTGTTGATATGGAAGATAAACTTCTGAACTTCTGAATATGTACGATAAGTCACCAAAGCTGGAATCTGGCCTGGCCTAATTGCCATAGAATTTTCGGTCTGACAGCAGGCATGATTTTCATATATCCGGGTTTTCGACGAATAATCTCTTTGGAACCTGTATAAACTTTCTTAAATTTGTGTCCAACCCTTTTCCGTTTAATAAAATAGTCGACTACATTCCCGGCTCTAATGACCCTATAAATTTTAGCATGGCTAAATTTGGTTAGTTTAGGTTGCGCAATTTGGTTTTCTGAACAACCACTATTTTCACCTTTTAGACATTTAAAATACCCCTTTGAGTTCGGACGTGACCCAAATATGACATGCAAAATCTCTGACGAACTAAAATTCGACGATGATAAATAAAAAAACGAGAGGCCTCTAATTCTGCCCACATGTTTAAATGACGATCACATCAAGTCCACCTTGACATTCTGTCGATGAAGAGCGGTCAATAAAAATTCTCATATTTATTCGAATGTGACGTATTCTGAAATGATAGTAAATTGATAATACTACGTAAGATGGTTTAATTTCCTGCTGTCTTAACTAAGATCTTAGAGACTTTAATACATCTCTAACAGATTAAGTAGTAGCCTTTAGTCTAGTAAAACATAAAAGACTATGTTAAATGGCGTATCTTTTACACGAAAACAGCTTTAAAGCAAATATCAGCTTGTGGCCCGTGTTTGACATGAAAATTTAAGAATGATCTTGGTTGACGTTCTTCTTTAGATTTTAGCAGTAGTGCTATTTCACTATACTCAAGCTGATATTTCTTTAGTTGCTCTGTGGTCCACTGCTGATCAGCTTTAAACTTGATTTGCCTAATGGGAGTGATTCCTTCTCGATGGTCGTTTCTTTGGCAATATTTATAATTATCCTCGCATGACCTTCTGCATAAAGCATCTGTATTATTATGCCATCTTTCTTCCCTGTGCTTAGCCTTAAAG
>MU182309.1:189941-224597 GCA_016904865.1 Pissodes strobi
AAGTTATATTGTTTTAACCCTTCCTGACTTGACTTTGAACTACTAGCGTCTCTGGATGGAGATGTCGACAGTCTCTCTTGAAATGCCCAGTCCTGCCACATATATATAGCACTGATTTGAAACATTTCGGTTACGTGGCCTATCTTCTAGTGACTCCCAGAATTATTGTACTCGACAGTCCCTTTTGAAATGTCCAATCTTGCCACATTTATAGCACTGATGGCATTTCGGTTATATGGCCTAACTTCTAGTGGCTCCCGGAATCTTCCCGTTGCCTGAAGAACTTCGGTTAATTTCTTCAAAATACCGTTCATCTCAGTTAGTTCACAACTGTTCGCCAGCTTTTCTTCCTGTATGGCCGCCTCGATTTCTAGGGCTTTACCCAAAACTTCACGGCTATTATCAAATTTGCCTAGACGTAGAATTTTCTGAGTTTCTGGATCTCTGCTACCATCCACGTAATATTGTGCAACAAGTTCCTCTTGAAATCCTTCTGTTGCTCCCGGGTACGTCAATTGAATGAGACGTCCAACGTCTGCCTCAAACTCTTGCAGGTTTTCACCAGGCTTCTGATGTCGGGACTTTACTTGTGCCTGATACAGTTGTCTTCTGTGATGGTCTCCAAATCATCTCTCCAGGGCAGCTACAAGTATGTCATATTTCCCCTGTTGGCTGATGGGAATAGTCTGTAGTAGTCCCAGGGCAGATCCACGAAGCGCTACCACTAGTGATGTAGCGATTTCTTCGTTATTCCAACCGTTGGCAACAGCAGCGGCTTAACTTGTTTTCTGTACATTGTCCAGGATGTTTGACCGTCATAGGTTGGAGGTTTGATATGCTGTCCTGTGGCCAATATCCCCTCGGTGGGTCCTTGATGTTTTAGTCTGGAAACTTCTGCTTGTAGATTCTCCATTTCTTTCTGTACGTCTCCTACTTCTTTTTGTAAATTTCCAACTTCTTTTGTACATTTCCAACTTCTTTTTATACATTTATCACTTCTTTTTGTATATTGTTTACTTTTTTTCAAATTTCTCATATTGCCCGTCCAATATTTTCCTTGCCGCCTACAATTACATCCATTTCTGAAGCTGGTACTGTTCTGCTTGCCTTTTCTCTTCTTGGTCTTGAAAAATTTTCTGAAGGTGATCCTGTTCTATTTGCCTTTAATCTTCTTGGTGTTGTAAAAATTTCTGAAGCCGGTCCTGCTCTGCTTGTCCTTTACCTTCTTGGTCTTGTAAAATTTTCTGAAGCCGGTCCTGTTCTGTTTGCCTTTTACGTTCATCCTCTTCCCGATCCGCTTGCTTTTTATCTTCTTGATCTTGAAAAAAATTCTGCTTGCCTCTCCGCATTTAGATTTTTCATGAAATCGGCCAACATTTTATTTATTTGCTCCATTTCTGCCGTTTGTTGCCTTGTATTGACCATAGAATGTTAACAGAATCCACCAAATCAAAACGATCTCGTTGACGTACTTGTACCATCTTCTCTCCTCGAAGAATACTTCACAAGTCTGGTCTGACACCAAATGGTCCATTTTTCTCGTGGCTTCTGATAAAACTATACAATATAAATTCTATCACGAACTTCACAGTTCCTGAATCTTCGCGGCCGGCGATGGCTCATACGTAGATCCGACAAGGCTAGTTCTATAGGGTAGCATAAAAACATGCGAATGGTTGCTAGCCGTGACAATATGATACAAATCAAACTTATCTCACAAAAAAAAACAAGTTAATAATTCAGTCAAGTATGAAAGTAGGATAAATCAAATATTTAGTGGCTTTTATAAATAATAATACTTTGGTGTTAGGTCTTTAAGGATGATTAGGATGAAACAAAAGTTTTAACACTATGTCTATTAAAGAGTATCTACAAACGTACCCTTCCATTTATAAGCAGACCAATCACATAGGGTGCCAAAAATCCACACATATTAGATGCAGCATTTGTGATGCCATACATGGTACCTGCATATTTAGGGCTTAGCGCTATGTGGTTCATTTGATTACCAGCATACGTAGCACCACCAAAAGCACCCAGAATGGCCAAGAGTAGCTGAACAGCTACTCTATCACACCCTACATACGCAACGCCAAGAAGCCCCAAGGAAGGAATAATGGAAGCTGAAAATAAAATATTTTATGAAAAATACTGAGAATAGAGAGTAGAATAAAAACAGAATAGTGTTTTGTAAGATTGTTGGCCCTGTTATAATCTTGCAGGCACATACAAAATATTAAATTGGTTATAAGGCTATTATAAAAAGTATCAAAGTAAGACCATAATAAACATATTGATGCATGCTAACTTCATAAAGCATGTATCTACAGCTAATATCTGATCATTCTATTCCATTGCATGTTTAATAGTAGCGCAGCGATTAATTCCGCATACATGTTTAATTTACTTTTGCGTTTTCACGTTCTTTTTTTTAAATCTGATACTGATATCAATATTCACATTGTTATACTAATTAATATATAATAATAGGTAACACTTTCTGACATTCTATTGAAATGATTACTTCTAGTAACGATTTCCGAAAATATTAAAATAAAACTTCATATCAAACTTACCTACTGAATTCCATAATTTATATGACATTGACAATGATATGTATCCCTTCAATAATAACCAGTCAGCAAATATACTGATTACTATACCAGCCCACCAACTGGTTAGATATGGAATAGCTGATAACACTGCATTCTGAAAAAAAGTTAAATAATTCCAATAGATAAACATAATAAGAAAACCGTTTGTGATATACCATCTCAAAATGGAAAAATATTGCCAATCAGGCAGAGAAAGTGACTCGAGAAGCATTTCAAGTGATAACCTCATTACATATTATAGACTTATTAAACCTTTGGTAATAAACACTTCCTAATGCTCTCTGGTAGTGATTTTAAATATTGTTTTATTTGATTGAACTTATTTTCAAATAATATCGTGATTTGGAATACTTTAAGAAGTAACAAAGAAAAATATGTGGCACAATTTCATTTCATATTTGAAGATATTGATAGGGTTTTTAGGTTATATGTGGTAATTTTAACGCTTAGGCATATCGCGAGACTAAAGAGAGTCAAAGCAAATCCGTGGCAAGATTACGTCGCCACATGTACCGAGGCAGATCTTGTATTTGAAGAAAAGGGTATTGCTTTATATAATTGCAATACAAGTAAGTTTTAATAGTATATTATTTAACGAGCGTATAATGTTGGTCATAATTATCGGAGTGTATTATGGTTCATTATACATTGTCTATTATTAAATGGTTGCAGGTAAAAATATTGGACACTAACAATAAGAGCCCTCAGGTAAAACAAGTTATTTACATACATATATAATACATTCTTTAAATACGTGAATTATGCTTGTTCTTCAGTTAATTGTAAAACAATTGAAGAGATAAAATGTCTTCCTATAACTTTCCCTTCGATGTACGTTAATAAAGATAAAACTACTACACTGTGAAGGAAATGAGAAAAGGTGAATTCAAGCTCTATTGAGAACGGATTTTGAACGAAAAGAAAATAAAGTATGGATTTGTTTGCCCTGATCAAGTTTTGGCGTGTAGTAAATAAAAAAAAAAGGGAAGAAAAAAGCTTGACTAGTAAGAAACTTTTTTATTCGGATTTCAAACACAGAGAGTGATAGCTGTCTTACCCTAACAGGCAATATATTAAAACATTTAATCGCCAAATACCCTGGGCCGTCTCAACATCTTTGCAGGCGTCGGTAAGCAGGAACCAGATCACCCCTGGCACGAGTGTTATAGTTATGCACATCTCGATGAGTTGGATAGAGGTCTAAATTTTCCCTCATATACACCAGGCACACAAACAAATAGAGACAAGGCACAGTCAAAATTTTTTATTTAATGAAGGCACTTTTGCAGTCCTCTCTATAACCCAAACAGATATTACACTAACAGCCTTCCTCTGCAATCCAAAAACTCTATGTCTCCCTGACGAATGTCCCCATGCAAGGATTGCATATAGATGATATGTGTAAGAAAAACTGCAAAATAAGTTGTTCGTCTTACATTAGCAGACACACCGAGAGATATGTCGCAGAAGATAAAGGCTTCTGGCAAGTTTTCTAGCAAGGGCACCAACATGCTCACACCACTGTAGTTCGGGATCCAACATCACACCCAGAAATGACACTGCCGAGACATTCGGTGTCTCCTGTAGCCCTTTGAGGGAGAGAATCATCATTTGGGTCTTCTCTGCATTTAGTGGCAGCCTGTTAGAGCAGAACTAGTTTTAACGCCCTCTCCTGTGCCAACCTGATAGCCTCCAACGCACCATCCAATGTATCAGCAGCAAGAGAAACAGTGGTATTATCAGCAAAGAGAGTATATTTAGCAATTTGGTCACTATAAGGAAGGTCATTAGCATATATTAAAAATAATATAGGCCCAATAATTGACCCCTGGGGTACCCTATTTTGATCTCACCCGCCGCTGAAGACACCCCTGCCACCCTCACTACCTGACGTCTATCGAATCATGTCCACACTTATGATGTTAAAATTGAAATATTTAAGTTTGCGAAGGAGGATACCTTGACCAACACAGTCAAAGGCTTTGCTCAAGTCTAAAAATAAAACAGGCTCATACTGCATATTGTGAAAAGCATCCAGAATAGCAGATACAAGATCTACTATGCCGTGAACTGTACTTCTGTTTTTCCTGAAACCAAACTGACATGGGGAAAAAATATTTTCAGTATTGAAAAATCCACTATTTGAATGGCCATACATTTCTCAAGAACTTTCGAAACCACAGGCAGAAGAGATATTGGCCTGTAGTTTTCGGGTTGACCCGGATTCCCTCTCTTAAAGATTGGAGTCACACATGCAACCTTAAGAACATCCGGAAACACGCCAGTTCGCAAACATAAAACTAATTTGGTCAGAGGAACCACTATTTCATTTTTGACTGATCTTAGAAGTCTTATGTTAGGGCCATATATGTCCCGACCATGTTTGTTGTTTAGCTGATCCAAAATATCCCTTATATTATTAAAACTTACCTCCTTAAACGGGAAGGCAGATCTAGGTTTGGTAACATTATTTAAGTATGTTAAGGGGTCTGTATCTGAATTCTGAAAACTATATGATCAGTTATATTAGAAAAAAAGTTATTAAAATGATTAGGACTACGCACAGAGTTCCTCTGAATATCTTGGGTCTTATGGCGGTGCTTATTTATTATTTGCCACATGATTTGATTGGGGTTGGTAGAAGTAAGAATTAAGTTGTCATTTGCCCCGATTTTGGCCTCATTTAGAGATTGCCTATATTTTTTTTATGGTTTTTATACAGATTTTCTATATCTGAAATATTGTATTGTGTTTTGAGCTCATATAAAAGATTGAGTTGTTCCCGCATTGCCCTAAGATTATTATTAAACCATGGAATATTACAGGATTGGTCAGATCTCACAATATAAGATTTGTCTGGGAAAGATCTAAATAGGCATTTTCTAAGATGTTTAAAAATGAGTTAAAATTTTTATTAACATCAGTGTCTTCGTTGATGAAATCCCAGGATGGACTAGATATTTTATTAAAAAACAAGAAGAGACCGCTTTGTGTTACTGGTCTACATAGCTTAAGGGACTCAACATAATCATCTCTCGCGCACTCAACCACACATTTCAACACTTGACCCATATGGTCTGATATATTCAAGTCTACAACATTTACAGAACCCACAGTCACACTGGGACTTACAAATAGATTATCTAGACATGCTTCCATTCTTGTGGCCTGGAAAATGGTCTTAAACCTAAGCTTTCTGCAGTATCTCCAAATCTCACTGCATCGGGATGGTCTGTATTAAAGTGGATGTTGAAATCACCAGCAACTATGATATTAGTGTCATTCTTAAAACCAGACATAATTTTTTCAAATGTTGCTAAAAAGGTGTTAAAACAGCCCGAGGGTGGGCGATACAATGCTAAAATATATGAATTAAGATGTTTTATAAAACATAGAAGAACACAGAGAAGTAATGTTTGCTCTGAATATTCTTCTCCAAAAATGTCGAGACCAACGTAAGGATGTCTTCGTGTGTTTTATTGATTATGAAAAGGCCTTCGACAGAGTGCCACACGAAAAGCTTATAAATATATTGAGAGACACTGGTGTTGATGGAAAAGATTTACGTATAATTAAGAACCTGGCGACAGAAGGCAGTCGTTCGAGTCAATGGAAGATGAGATCACTGTTTCGTAATGACGGCCTGAACCTAAAGCTGAGACAAAGAATAATTAAATGTTACATTTGGTCTGTGCTGTTGTACGGAGCTAAAGTCTGGACACTGAAAGCTGCCACAATCAACCGTCTAGAAGCATTTGAAATTATAGACGAATGCTAAGAATACCATGGGTGGTTTTGCAAAGAAATGAAGCAGTCTTAGGCAGGGCAAATACAGTTCGTGAACTTTTGACAACAGTTAAATGCCGAAAACTGGCATCCCTCGGCCATGTTCTCAGAGGGAATCGTTACCGGATCCTACAGCTTATAATGAAGGGCAAAATAGAGGGCGGCAGGGGCGTAGGAAGAAAACAAATCTTCTGGTTAAAAAACATCCGGGAATGGACATGGATACATAGCGTCGAACAATTGTTTAGAGTGGCTGAAGACAGGGATCAGCTCGCCATCGTGATTGCCAACGTCAGGGGGAGCTGACAGGGCACAATAAGAAGAAGATATGAACATTATACATTTATTAATACTAAGACTTGAAATTGTACAGGGATGTGCCTCTAGGTTAATTCTGGCAAGGATCATAGTACCACCACCTGTACTTTCACTCCGTGCAAAGTACCCTGCCACTTCAAAACCGTCAAATTGATAGGTACTAGCTTCCTCCGGACATAGCCAGTGCTCAGTGATGCACACTATGTGAATATCATTGTCGGCTACAAATGTTTCTAGCTGACTGTCTCAGTGTACTGCGCTTTATTTACTTAAGGTTTTTGTTTTCTTTTACTGGTTCCCTCCTTTGTAAAATTGGGGTTAACAGTAGGTCCTGCTGGGCGTTATTATATCGGAAACGGTACGACGATAAATCACCTTTTTAGATCCATCGTCCTCTTCTGATTGCTGTTTTGGATTTGATTCAGCATCATTGATTAAAGTTGGGTTAGGGTCACGTTTCTTCTCTTCTTTTCCATGTGCGCCGGTCTCAGATACAATGACAGATCGTTCCAATTCCGCATCGCTACACATTTTTATTCCGCTCTCCGGTTCCTCAATCAAGCCCATTTCTACTGTTTGGTTTGGGACTTTTGGTTCATGAATGTCAACGTCGACGATTATGACGTCATCAGGTTGACAAGACGTCATGCATGGATTTCGGGATGCAGGGAAAGGGGATTGTTGTTTTTGTTTATCTTTTTCTGTTCCTTGGCGGGATTTTTTTGTGGGTTTGTTGCATCTGCAAATTTTTGCTTCCACAAGTCGGCATTTTCCTGCAGGATTCTATTTTTATCAGTTAGCTCCTTTACTAACCCTTTTAGACACTCGATAATTTCGGTTTTCTCGTTAGCATCCACTCCGCTAACCTTACTTTTGTAGGCAGCATCACCACAAACTACTCGAGTTTTATCCAAGAATACGACTTTTTCACTACCAATCCTTAGCTGCACAGGAACTGTGTTATAGGCCTCCACACTTTACACATAGGACTACACTAGGATACTTTTTTTTACAACAGTTGAAAGGAATTTTCTCGGAAGCGTCGTCTTTCGACTCTTCTTTAGACGACGCCATACATTGTACGACCAAAATTAAATATCGTCATGTTTCTATGATAATCAACACTAGCCTTCACATTTAATGCTTGCACTCAAATTCTTTGACACTATAGTTTTCGGGAAGTCGTTCGAGATACTACTGGACTGGTTAAATTGTAAATGGGACTGCACTAGTTATCAAAGATAGTTTCTAAGAATACCCATTTTGTTTACTTGAAAGGGTATTAAAATAGTTTTACTCACTTTGTTCATGTACTAATCATTAATTAGCTAAAAGCGAAAAATAAACCAGTGTAAAATACAAAAACTACACGTTAAACTAACGCCTCAGATAATGTGACTAATACAAACTACGTAAGTAACTAGTAGTATAACTAAGTAACATAATAATAGTATTTTTTAATATAACAATTTTCAAGAACAGGTTGAGGTTAATAAAAGATTTCAAAAGGAGTTTCACAGATTGGATTCTTTAATAGAAGTGATTCGAAGTGAATCGAATCGAATAACATTTATTATGCATTTTTTACATTTGAATACTTAAAGCTAGTCATCAATTTTATATCTTTAGTGTTCTCGTAACGCGTATTTATGATCGCACTTGCTTTGCGCGACACACACACACGAACTAAACACCTAACGACTTATGGGCAGGTGTCAGCCCTTATAACGACTCGCTAGTCAGCAGTACCATTGGCTACATGATTACATGGGTTTCCCCTTCAATCAGTCTCTATTGTATGTTTGCCTAATGGCTTTATTGATCTGTGAAAATGAGATTGCGTTGGTATCAAGCTAGTATTTTAGCAGGAAAAAGCCTTCAAAAAACCTGCATCGTCAATACACGTTACAAAACGGCACAACATGTAACATAAAATATATACATTATATACATCTATGTACATTTGATTAGCATTGAATGCTAGCTGAGAGTTATTTACATAATTGTACACAATAATACATATAAATATGTACATCTGTGCTCGGTGTTTACATATGATATATATATCGTTCGCCCGGAACACGTGGATATTGCTTGGGAGGGGATAGCACGCGCGGGGTCGCGTCTGTGATGGAAGTGATGTCGTCTGTCCGTAAAGTTTTATATTTATAGGCGCGCTGAGGCTCCGCCTCGGCCAATCAGAATTCGTATTTCAGATCAATGAGTCTTATTTCGCCGTTAAGTGGGTCAATTTTGTCGAATTGAATAAAATTGTGTCGGCTTAGTGTGAAAATTTTTACGAGTAAAAATTTTCGTCTGGTTAGTTGCGTTTGAGTGCTTGTATGTTTACGGGGGTCTTAGTTCTTGGTAAAATAGGTCCGTATGTCTGTATATCGGTCCATGTTTAGGTCTTGAGAATGGGTCATAGCGTATGTCTGCGATGCCTGCGGTTGCTTCTGATTTCCTGATACTATGCTCATAGAATTTGCTAGAAATTCTATTTATATGGAAATCTATGAATTCCATGTTGGCCATATTGTGTAATTCGGTTACCCGAACACGGTCCAACAGTGTTAGTGAGAATGCATCCCGCAGGTATCTGTTTTGTAAGGTCTGTATGTGTCTCATGTGTGTTTTGGCTACCGAACACCAAACTGGCGCTCCGTAGAGTAGTGTAGGTCTTATTATGGATTTGTAAATTGTTAGTTTGTTCTGTGGGCTTATGTATGATCTAGCTCTAATTAGTGGGTTTAGACTTCTGCGTATTATGATGTCTTTTGTCTTAATTGCCGCGACGTGCTTGGCAAAGAGGAGTTTGCGGTCAAAGACTATCCCTAGGTACTTGACTGGATCAACAGGGCTGATTGCCGTGTTGTTTATAGTGACTGGCGTCATGTCTATATGGCGCTTATGTGTCAAGATACCCAGTTCTGTCTTTGCCGCATTAAGGGTAATCTTCCAATCCCTATAATAGGGGAGGAGTAGATTTAGGTGAAGTTCTAGTTTTCTTTTTGCTACCTGCATGTCTGATGATTGTGCGTATATCGCGGTATCATCAGCATACAGGGCAAAAGAGGTTGCAGGATGAGACGGGAAGTCAGCTATAAAATGACTGAATAATTGCGGTGATAGAACAGTTCCCTGAGGGACACCAGACGTGATGCGTCGTGATGTTGATAGCTCTTTGTGAATTCGTACTGAAAAGGAGCGATCCGACAGATATGACACAATGAGGGATGCTAGATGTAAAGGCATACCGTAAGAAGCAAAGAGCTTGTAAATAAGCCCATTATGCCACACCTTATCGAATGCTTTCTCTATGTCGAGGAGAAGCAGTGCCGTCGCTTTCCCCTCATTGAAGCCTCCGATTGCATCCTGTGCAACCGAATTGCTCCGGGGGGATGATCCGCAGATCTTCGACTACACTGCTCAATCTCGACATTATGAGTTTTTCAGTAACCTTTCCTAGAGTATCTAGGAGCGATATGGGGCGGTATGATGCGGTTAGTCTCGCATCCTTGCCCTGTTTCAGAAACATTACTATCACCGCTTTCTTCCAGGGGAGTGGAAAGTGTTGTAAGCGTAAAATTGCATTTATGATGTGCATTAAATGGACGACGGTTTTATTCGGCATATTCTTTAAGAGAATATACGGAATACCGTCGGGACCGGGGGCTTTGTTTCCGGGTAGGCGCGCTAAAACCCTCTTGATGTCACGGGGTGATATCAGGATTTTATTCAGGGCTTCGGGGGCTATAGGGAACTTTGTGGCTTTAAAGCGTTCCACTATGGTATCTATTTCGTCGTGGAATGGCGTGGAGTTAGGTGACTCGCTAAAGACGCTCCCTAGGTAGTCCGCGAAGGCCTCTGCTTTCCCGTTATTGTCCGTAATGACACTTCCCTGATGTTGAATCTCTGGGAATTCTGCAGGGCCTCCACGCACTCTCCTAGCCAGCTTCCAGAGCGAGCCATCTTCTCTGCTTACGGTGTTTGCATAAGCCATCCACTGCTCGTTTTTGTGTGAGGTTATTTGAATTTTAATAAATTCAGTTAGCTCGTTGACACTGAGCCTGTCATTAGCTACCCTGAAGTGTTGCCACCTACGCCGGATACGATTTCGGAGGGTGATAAGGTTTAGGATGTGGTCTGGGAGTGTTTCAGTATACGAACGTTTACTGATAATCGGACAAATTGCGTCTCTGACGCGCTGGATATTTGTGACTAGAGCATGTACCTCGCTCTCGAGTTCTGGGATAGAGTCGATTTGTCTCGGAATGATTGTTGCCTGATTGAGCCTTGCTCGATACTCCTTCCAATCAAGATTACGATAAGAGCGGAATGTCTCCTGCTCCGTATGCAGTCTCGTTTGGAGACTAATCTTGATTGGGAGATGGTCCGAGTTTAGCTCATTCAGTTCAATAAGCGCAGATGCGCCAATCATCCCTCGAGTAATCGCTATATCCAGGAACGATGGATTGGCAAAATCGTTTAGGACATATGTAGGATTGGGTGTCTGATGGTACGTAATATCAATGTGTTGTTCCACTAACCTGTGAAGCAAGCGTCCGTTCCTGTTAGAATTACCACGCCAATTAGCGTGAGTTGCGTTGATGTCTCCTAACAGGAGCGTTTTCCTGCCAGCAGGTAGTAGAGCAAGCACATCTTCATCCTGGAGGCGGAGATCTGGGGGAGAGTAAGCGCCGACTAACCGTATGCCACCGTCGAGCTCGATGGCTATGTGTTCAATGGCAGTCCGCAGGCCGAGGACCTGCTTATAAACGACCGACCTTTTAATCAGACAGGCCACGCCTCCCCCAAATCGATCGGGCCTATCATATCTCAGTACGTGACGGTCGTAGAATTTCAGCGTGAAATGAGGATTAATTTTTGTTTCTAACAAAAATATAATGTGAAAGTTAGGATGATCATAAATGTAACTTTTAAATTCAGCGAGTTTCGAGCGGATGCCATTGCAATTCCAGCAAAGAATATTAATGGGCATCTTAACATCTATATATCATATGTATCGAGCTCTTCCGAGAAAAAGCGCATCGAGGCCTGCAAAATCTCGAATTTATTTCCTTGACATGCCGTTAATAAACTAGCGTAGTCATTGAGAGCTCTAGTTAATTCTGTAAAATTGACTAAACTATTTACTTTATTTACTGCCGCCTGCAGGCTATTAATATTTGAAATTAAATTGCTAGAATCTAGTGGTTGCGGTCTTAAGGGTTGTTTAAGGCTATTTGATTTGTTCTGTACAGTATTTACATTATTTACAATTGAATTTTGGCCAATGTTACTATGACTAACCTGCTCATTTTGTGTCTGATCGCGTTTACGCAACTGTGGAAATTGTTGTTCGTAGTCCTGCGAGTTTCCGTTGACGTTCATATTCTTCCCTGCTTGCCACGCAGGGTTGGACGGGGGTGGTGCTTGTTTATATTCTCTCTTCTTGGGCTGGGAGGGTTGTTGCTGTGTTTGTTGCATTTGTTGTTTTTTGTATATGTATACTGGGCAGACTTCACTTATTGATCGGTGATTTCCACCACAGTTTGCACATTTTATGAGGTCGCTCTGGCACTCTGTAATTTGGTGCGCCCCCGCGCATTTAGAACATGCCCATCTTCGTTGGCAATAGGTCATAGAATGACCGTGCCCTTGGCACCTCTTGCACTGTATGTTTGTTTTAGATGCCCTTCTATTCTCCCAAGATATTCGAACATGTGAGAGAAGCTTACAATCTTGATTAAGCTTTCTTAGGGTGATAGATGCATCGAGTACTATTAGGTATAATGGGACCCTCGTCTTTTTCATTTCGTACGCGGCTCTTACGTTCAAGCCGTGTTCTTCAGTTAGGAGATTACGTATTTCGGATGTTGAGAATCCGCCGTCGAGGCCTCGCAAGACAAAGGCGTGTGTTTTTTGCGCTGTCTCGGCATAGGAATGGAATTCCACATTTTCACGTTCGAAGAGCCTCTTAAGGTTCGACCAGTCCTTAGATTGCGAACAATATATGATTACGGAGTTTCGCGTATATTTTAATGAGTATTCGGTTACGTGCATATCGTGTAGAGTTTGTTTAATGACTCCATGGTCTTGAGCGCCTCCTTTAATTACTATTGGGGGTGGCAGGGTAGGTTTGCTCTTTGCTGGCTCTTTTGCCCCTTTTTTGGGTGTCTTTTGGGCCGTTTTTGATTTCTTACGGATTCTTCGGGCCGTGGGCTCTGAAGAGGATGCGATGCTGCTTGCATCTCCTATTTCTTCGGTCTCTGTGTCCGTGAGGGCCTCATATCGATTGCTCGTTTTAATTGGCGCTGTTTTGGGTTGAGGTGGTTCACCTCCCATGTCCAGTTTTACCATTCTAATGCCCTTTTTGAATGGTATGGTCTTGAATGGGGGTTTAAAGACTTCTTTGTCAGCAGCGTCTTGTTGTAGATGCGCAGAGACGAACTGCGCATCCAAGGGCATCTCCTTGTTGTTGGCCGTATTCGAGTCTTCAGTTTTTTGCGGCACTTCTTTCTCAAGAATTTTTTGTTCGTCTTTTTGTGACTCGTCTATTTTCATGTCCCCTAACTTCTGCTTCTTCGTGAAATTGGGTGATGTTTTCGTACCGCCTGTTGGTTTGACGTTATCTATTGCTTGTTTTTTGTTGCCACAATCTACCCTTGGCTGCACTGTTGCGGGCCTTTTAAAGACCGCTTTGTGATCGCGCGTCAAATGCGTTTTTGTCGTATCTATTGCCGTTTTGACATCTAGGTAAGACCCGTTGCTGGCACTCATTAAGAGTGGAATAAGCTCTATACACTTATTGCATTTGGGGTGTTTCTTGATTTTACCTAAATATAGTGCAATTCTGGAATCACTGTGCGATTTTCCGGAGTCTGACTCAATGGAAATTATGGAAACATTGTCGTCTGACTCGCACGACATTAATTCCGGGTGGGATCCGGGTTCCGCCCCGGATATGCTGGTAAAACTTGGCACAAAGGCCCTAGATTACTGCTTTTGTAACAGGAGCACAGAAGCAGTAACTAGTAAAGCTTGCAAAAATATGCGCTTCGATGACCAGAGATACGGGTGAAAGCTCGCAGATCTCAATTTAGCCTGCGAAATCCTTAAACAGGTCTTGTTTCGAAGCGATTCGAAACAAGAAGCCTGATTCGAAGTGAGATTGATTGATAACATTAGGAAGAGCCCACCACAGAATCCCTCTCAAGGATCAGTTGAAAGTCAGTCTGTCATCATGGAGGTCCAGGAACGTGCCGAACGCTGCCGGAACCTTATGATTTTCAACATACCTGAGAGCAAATCTCAAGATATAAAGGTCAGAATTGACAACGGCAACAAAGCTATTTCTGATACCCTTAATAAACTAGGGGTGCAGAGAATGGAATTTGTCAATTAGGGTTGGCAGAAGTTCGAGAGATGGCCAGTTGCACGATAGACTTCGCCCATTAAAGGCATTTTTGGGCGATGCTAAACTAGTGAATAATTGCCTGAAAAATAAGTGGAAAATAAAGGCCTCTCCTATAAGGATTAACTCCGATCAAACTAAGGTGCACTATGGTTAGGAAAGAAATGGATCAAGTAAATGCTCATGGTGAAATAAATCTTGTCATTAGATATAAGCTATGTGAATCTTACATCTGTACACCAAGGCCAAAAAACGAGTAAGTCATGTTCAGTGATCTTTTCACAATGTGAGGGCTGCATGGGGATGTTACTGATACTGAACTTTGTCTAACTGATTTTAACATTTTTAGAAGTGACTGTGACTCTGCTCGAACTGGGTTGGTAAGAGGGGGAGTTGTGCTTATTGCAATGCATAAATCTTTTAAAGCTACTCAAATTGTTTTGGAGATCTCAGAGCTGGAACAATTGTTTGTTTTGGTAACCTTTAACTCCAAAAAATATATTTTTGGCGCCATCTATATTCCACCTAACTCGGACACAGAGATTTATTCTATTCATTGTGCGCAGTTGCTGAATTTGCATGAGAGTTTTCCAAATTGTGAATTGGTTATAGCCAGAGATTTTAATCTACCAGATGCAACTTGGTCCGTGTGCGACAGTAATACCATAGAATTGCATTGCCGTTAGCTCTTCCGCTCTTATTGTTGCGGAAAATTATAACTTTCTAAATTTCTTGCAAGTAAACAATGTACCTAATGGGTTTGGAACATTTTTAGACTTAGTTTTTACTAGGGAAGGCTCAGTTTGGATCCTTTTCCTAATGTTGTGGATAGACATTTTGCATATGAGTTTTCCCTATCTATTCACGACAATGAAAAAATTGTTACTGATATTTATTACTACGGCTTTAAATCTTGTGATATTAATGCAAAGAATGATGCTCTGGCCAGTGCTGATTGGCATCTTGTCACCTGTAGTAAAGATGTTGTTAATATAGCTTTGAATGCTTTTTATGACATTATTTATAGTGTAATTGAAGCTTTTGTACCTATTAAGCGCTTTAAGTCCTCCACATTTCCTGTGTGGTTTTCAGGAAAATTAAAGAGTCTTATAATTAAAAAGAAGGTAACACATGCACAATTTAGAAGAACAGGCTCTCTCGAAGATTATACCATGTTTTCTGACCTTCGTGATCATTGTAAAACCTTGAGTGACCTGTGCTATAATCAGTATATTGAGAGGGAGAAAGGGTTGATGCTAACTTAATTTCAGACTCAGGTCAGTTCTGGAAGCACTTAAATAGTATCAGACAGAGCAGTGGCTACCCAAGATCTATGTATTTGGGCGAAACAAGTGAAGGCACGGTGGAGGGAATTGTAAATCTGTTTGCTAAGAATTTTTCTAAAATTTACACAGATGAAAATTACAATGTACAGGGTGATCCCCTATAATGTCGCCCCCCTTTAAGTTTTTTATTTTAAGTGTCTCAAAAAAATTAAAAGTATGGTTATGTAGATACTGAAAAACACTTTTTTTCTGCGTATAAAAAATATTGGAAAAATGATCAGTATACAGGGAAAAACAAAAAGTTAATTTTTTTTCAATGGAACACCCTATATATGAATTTATTTTTCGATTCCTCGTAAAATTCTAAGCATATTTTATGTATGATGTTATACCTCTAGAGTTAGTAGTTTCACAGCTATAAACAGTTGAAAATCGGTACTTTGGCTACTTTTCACCTTGGTAGCAAGGAGATCATTAGAGATGGAGTAAAATTAATTTCACATTCCTATCTTAACTTTCCAAGAGCTATCTGAAGGTGCTAACTTATGGTACCTACCGAGGTACCAGATTTGGTACCCATGGTACCGCCTGCCAGTTAGTACCGTCAGATAGCTCTTGAAAAGTTAAGATAGGAATGTGAAATTTATTTTACTCCATCTCTGATGATCTTCTTGCTACCAAGGTGAAAAGTAGCCAAAGTACCGATTTTCAACTGTTTATAGCTGTGAAACTACTAACTTTAGAGGTATAACATCATACATAAAATATGCTTAGAATTTTACCAGGAATCGAAAAATAAATTCATATATAGGGTGTTCCATTGAAAAAAAAATAACTTTTTGGTTTTCCCTGTATACTGATCATTTTTCCAATATTTTTTATACGCAGAAAAATAGTATATTATTTTATATGGAGGAAAAGTGATACTTTTCATGGCGCGCTCGTGTTTAACAGCCGAACGGAGTGAGGCTGGTAATAGAGAGCAAGCCATGAAAAGTAACTTTTCCTCCAAATAAAATATGCTGTTTTTTCTTCAAATGTCGACAAATTAATGCAAAAACATCTCTTTTAATAGTAATAATATCTAATTATTATTAAAGATAAATGGGTTCGCAAGGCGGCTTAGACCGGTGTCGGTGAATGTAACATCAAGCTGTCAGTGGACACTGTCAACAATAATTATTTTTTTGAGATTGGGTCTCCGATTGCGTTTTAATTCCGTATTGATAAGCAGTTATTGAGTAAGTTCGATTAAATAATAACCAATTTGTTACTAAATTAGTAATTTTTAGAAATGCAGTCACAAATTGAGTGATAAATACAAATTGTAGTTTAATAAATCTCGAGTTGTTGACGCTTATTTTGTTGTGTGTTTGTATTGTATCTATGTTGCTATGACAACACTTTTACCTCCGCCGGCGGAAAAGTGAAAAGTAAAGCTCCGGCGGAGGAAAAACGAAACTTCACGGCCGCCTACACAGTCGAGTAATGACGGATTTGCTGACGTTTGAAGAAAAAAGTATTTTTCAATACTTACATAACCATAATTTTATTTTTTTTTTGGGACACTTAAAATAAAAAAGTTATAGGGGGGCGACATTATAGGGGATCACCCTGTACCTTCTTATACTTTTCCGGAAACTGTAGATCTTCCAAACGTGGGCCTGTCATTGTTGGACGTGTTCGATGGAATTAGTAATATGAAGGCTACTTGCTCATACGGGCCTGATGGTGTACCTTCCTTCTTGTTGAAGGCGTGCGTGTGTACTCTGAGTAAACCTCTGCTTCATTTATTCTCTTTATCACCACGAACGGGTGTTTTTCCAGATTACTGGAAAATAAGCTTTATCACTCCAATATTTAAAGCTGGAAATCGAGCTGATTTACAAAATTACCGTGGAGTGTCGAGAAGGTCAGCTATTCCAAAACTTTTTGATTTCCTAAATTGCTTCAGCTTGCAAACATCTTATTATACCTGAACAGCACGGGTTTACTGAGGGTAGAGCCACGACCACTAACCTATTGGTTTAAGAGAATTACTTGCTGAACGCCTTGGAGAACCGACTGCAAGTTGACAGTATTTACACTGACTTTTCCAAGGTTAGCCATAAAATGGTGGTGGCTAAGCTTGGAGCTCTGGGCTTTGGTGATGTCTTGGTTGACTTGTTTGCAAGCTTTCTGAATGATCGTTCTCAGTATATTCGTATTAACAACATTGTGTGGGTAATAATACGGGTAGCATCAGGGGTGCCGCAGGGCTCTCACTGTGCACCTTTATTGTTTAATTTATTTATAAATGATATTGGTAGTGCGTTTGTGAATTCGAAATTTTTATTATTCGCTGACGATTTGAAGTTGTATGGAACCATCGGACTGCATGCTAATACAAAGTGATCTGGATAGACTGAGCGGTTGGTGTCAATGCAATGGACTTCAGTTGAACATTGATAAATGTTTCTCTATGTCTTTTTCACGGAAAACACCGCTTATAAGAAATATTTATATATTGGGTGATCGAGCACTGATTGTTAAAAGTTCAATAAGGGATCTCGGCGTGATTCTCGACTAGAATTATGGGACTAGTGTAGGGTTGTGTGATATTGCTTCAGCCATATTGTTACATATATTTTATTATTGTTGTAAAAACTGCAAAAATGGAGTTTCCGTAAATAAATAAATAAATAAGTAAATAAATAAATAAGATAACACATGTAACGTGTACGAATTAGATTGTACATACGATGAAATAGGTGCTCCAAAATTCTGAGGTGAGTAATAGTGTAAGGTCAGAATGAATGTTTAGGATTACTATCGATTTCATTTATTTATTACTTTTAAAGCATTCGAAATGGTAACAAAGACAACACTACTACTTAAAGTCAAAAGAAAATAAATAGCTAAAAGATCGGAACGCTAACAGCACCTGAAGGGATACAATGTACATTCGATAACCAATATTTTAAATGATAAAGAAAATAAACATAAGTCACCTTAATGTAAAAATACTAACTGTGCTATATTTAAACTCAAAATAAAATAATCCATCTACTAATTTAATTAAATCAAACCGCGTGCTACAGAATAACCTTGTTTGGTTTGCTTTACTTCAGGGAGGGCGAAAATCTATTCAGTATGATAATAATTTTAACGCTTGTTACCCAACAGTTGCGATAAATCCTGTATTACAGGTTACAGCCTGCGTTGGGTTACTATAGTACCAAAATTGAACTGTGTTCCTCCCTCATGCTAAAAACTGTAAGCTGGCTATATTTTCGTTAAAAAGTATGTAAACGGAAACAATGAACTTATAGTTAATTTAGGATTTAAGGTATAATGATGGTTAATTTCGGAATTTTTGGAATCTTCCTAGAAATAGATAAATAGATGTATAGGATTGATAATATTGCCTACATTCCTTTTCATTGATGTGATATAGAACCTTCTGGTAGGTTCAACCCATATACTTTAGAGTTGTTTAAATATTTTAGTTCTTTGAAAAGTAATAACGTTACAGTGATAAAGCTACTTAGGTGTGTCCATCTCAAGTGAGACAAGACACTATATAGAAAAATTTATACTTACTGCTTCAATATTAAAATGTAATATTTGGGCCATGTACGTTGGCAACTCTGTCAACTGTGTGTAGAACGCCCACGAATTTCCACACTGTGTTACCAATATGGCCCAAAGTGGCAAGCAGGTGAACATTTTTAGCCACGGTACAGAACTCTTATCTTCATCCTAAACATATACATTGTAGTGTAAATTAACCTGCACAATAATAATGGCTTTGCATGCAACATGTTAGCAACTAAGATGATGTTTAAAGATTTATTAAAGGTTTTCAATCGCGATTTTATTGGATGACTTAAAACCCAATTGCTGTAAACATGTTATATCCATTGGGTTCGATTCGGATACTAATTAACAGAGAGATACCAAACAGATTCCTTCAAGGATAAACCATCTGGAGAACTTGAAATCCAATATGTTGGGGTTCATACTATTTTTATTACATACAATTTTCTCACTTTTCATGATTCCTATATTATAGTAGTTAATAGTAGTCCGATTTTTGTAAAATTTTGGTTGAAAGTCCCTATTCATCAGTCATCAATCAAAATTTTATAAAAATCGGACCACTATTAACAGAGCTATAATATGGGAGTTATGAAAAGTGAGACATACTGCATAAAGGATTTGAGGCGGCCATAAAGTAGCATACAGCACAAAGAGAATCGACATTTTAACTTTTGGCAGTGATATGAATATTTTGTTGCTAAAAATTTAAGAATTTGAAAGCAAGTTTGATGGTCACCTAAACAACCTAGTAAAGCGATGTCAACTCCTATGCAACGAAAAAAAAAATCAGTTACAAGCTCGGTAGGACCATTACAAGTGCCTATTTTGCCTCTATCAAATTTAATTTGGGTAAATGGGAGTTTGCTTGAAACGGCCCTTTTAATTAAATATAACTGTATATGTAAGGCAAATATGAAAGAATCTTGTAGCAGACCCTTATTCTTATAGCATGAACTGTATTGTATGGCGTTCTAGTCAATCTAAAAATTGTCAGTCGTCTAGATGGTTTCAGTTATAAGGTATATTTTAGTTGCCATTAGAAATGCAGAAAATTATGTCTTGGCCAGAACTTTTACAAAGTGGCCACCCTATTATTAAGAAGTGGATAAGCTTGCTATAAATTCACATGCATGTTTAGTGGTATTGTAGACGATCAACGTATTGCTAGGAAAGTTTACCTGTGGGCCAATACTGGCCAGTAAAAATGCTTGCTCTTGTCGGTCGATTCTCGGATGGGACGTAGGCGTGTCATAAACAAGAAACATCCAGAATCCAAACCAGACTATACCCAGGACTCCAAATAAATAAAACGACAAAGGCCAACCACCCCACAGCTCTAAAGAACACAACCATCCCGATAGTGGAAGAGATATTATTGTTCCAAAGTTAGTACCTAAAAACAATAACACTGGTACAGAAACTTAACACTAACAAACAAGCAAAAACCAGACATCGCCAAGTTTTCGGTAGAACTTAATTCCAAAATGTTGCTTTTAAAGTGTGCATATTTTGCTTTTTTGACGTGGTAATTATAAAAATTCTCTGTAAATATATACTTTGAAACTGGTAGCAAAAATTTGCTTCCTTGGCTCAATGACAAGCTGATTATCTACACTGCAAAACATTAATTTTTACCTGCATACACGTAAGCTCCGAACTTGCTTCTTTCCAATGGAGGAATCCATTTCGCCAACATCGCGTGCATGGAAGGAAAAGTGACGCCCTAAATAAAACAGAATATATATTGACACTGACCAGTTTAGTAGGATATGTTTCGAATTCACAGTACCGGCTTGTTTTATTACGCTTATATTACAAAGGAAATAATATTTTCAAAACATATGTGGAGTAAAATAACTTACCTCTCCCATGCCCTCTAGAACCCTTACAGCAATAAATAGAGGGAAATTAATTCTAGCTGCTATAGGACTTAATAACGTAAATACTGCGGTCATTAACACTCCTATTCCATAAACCAGCTTGCCTCCAAAAAGTTCAGCTAATCTTCCTCCTGGTATTTGTGTTAGAACGTATCCATAGAAAAAGGACCCAAGAACAATTCCTTGAGTTTTTTCGTCCCAGTTAAATTCACCACCCTACAAAAATGTATTCATGAAAAATAATCTTATAAAAATACCGAAAGTTTACCAGACATCCTAACTAATTATTATTAACAATATAAATTATAAAGTGAGTTTGTTTGTTTGTTACGCTTTCACGCGTAAATTACTGAACCGATTATCATGAAATTTTGTACAGAGATTTTCAAGAGTATAGTAAAGCAAATAGGACACTCTTAGCTTTTACCCGAGGCTTCGCAGGCGTTGATTTTTACGGTTAGTTTTAATCCTATTTCCACGCGTAAACTACACAACCGATCATCATGCAATTTTGTACAGATATTTTCAAGAGTATAGTAAAGGACATAGGTAACGTTTAGTCTTTACCCGCGGCTTCGCTCGCGTTGATTTTTACGGTTAGTTTTAATCCTATTTTCTACGCTTAAACTTCTCCACCGATCATCATAAAGTTTTTTACAGATATTTTCAAGAGTATAATAAAGGACATAGGATAATTTTTACACGCGGCTTCGCCCGCGTTGATGTACTTAAATAACTGCCAAAGATCATTAAAAAGTAAGATATCATGAAATTTCGTAGAGATATTTTCAAAAGTATAGTAATCACATAGGACACTTTTAGCTTTTACCGGCGGCTTTGCTCGCGTTGATTTTTATGGTTAGTTTTAATCCTATTTTCCACGCGTAAACTACTCAACCGATCATCATGAAATTTTGTACAGATATTTTCAAGAGTATAGTAAAGGACATAGACAGTCTTTACTCGCAGCTTCGCTCGCGTTGATGTACTTAAATAACTGCCAAAGATCATTAAAAAGGAAGATATCATGAAATTTGTACAGATATTTTCAAAAGTATAGTAATCACATAGGACGCTTTTAGCTTTTACCCGCGGCTTCACTCGCGTTGATTTTTATGGTTACTTTTGATCCTATTTTCCATGCAAAAACTACTGAACCTATCATCATGAAATTTTGTACAGATATTTTCAAGGGTATATAATAAAGGACATAGGACACGTTTACTCTTTACTCGCGGCTTTGCTCGCGTTGGTTTTTACGGTTAGTTTTAATCCTATTTTCTACGCGTAAACGTCTCAACCGACCATCTTGAAGTTTTTTACAGATATTTTCAAGAGTATAGTAAAGGACATAGGACAGTTTTTTCCCGCGGTTTCACTCGCGTTGATGTACTTAAATAACTGTTAAAGATCATTAAAAAGTAAGATATGAAATTTGTATAGATATTTTCAAGAGTATATAGTGGACAATATATACGGGGGTTTTATTACTACAGAAACGTGTGATTGATCATTAAGTATCAAAACTTTGGCGCTCTTCGCGCACTTACCGTAACTCCAGCTAACCCAAACTTCAAATTGCAAAATTAAATAAGCGCGCACCGAGACCCATGTTGTTTCCCAAACTAACCCAAGCTAACCCAAACTAACCCAAGTTACAAACTCCAGCTAACCCAAACTTCAAATTGCATATATTGCATAATAAAATAAGTGACCCCGACTGAGACAAACTAACCCAAACAAACCCAAGCGAATCCAAACTAACCCAACCTAACTCAAACTACCCCAAACTAACCCAAAGCTAAACAAGCGAGCTTCGCGCGCTTACCGTAACTCAAACTAACCCAAACTCCAAATTGCAAAATTAAATCAGCGCGCTTTGCGCGCTTACAATAATCCAACACTATGACAATTAATCGACATAATTTTGTTTGTCCTTGTTATAAACCTTAAACTGTTAAAAATCAAAAAAACTAATTGCGCTTGATTTTACCTATATGTCTAAACCACTACCAAAATACCACAAAATAAATTTACTATAAAAACAGCCATATACTATGTTTTTCATTCATATTGATTATACTTCTGGTAAGCGAACACGCAGTGATAACAGAAAACATTCAAAAATGCGTTTTTTTAAAAACATAAAAAATTGTTAAAAATACAACTTCCTTTATGTTTATTTTTAATAACAGATATCTAAAAAAAGGAGATCCTCTTCTTGACATCTGTAAAAAAAGCTGTTATTTTATTAATTCACAGACTTAATTGCATCATTTCCGGTTTTCAACATTTTTTTAAAGAGTAAATTTCTTTCAGAATTAAACATAACGCATTTTCGCAAAATAAATTTGAGTTCCTACGTTTAAAATAAATATCTAGAGTAACAAAAAAAACGAATTTTTATTTAGACAATTTCCGCTATTCTACACACAAAATTTTCTTGTAAAACGGAAATGACGCATTTCCGGAGAAAAGTTATTAGTTTCTGCGATTAGAATAAACGTCTCAATTACTAAGGTAAAACCAGTTTTTATGTAACCGATTTTAGCTATTCTGAACTAAAAAAAAAAAAAAAAAAAAAAAAAAAGAAATGATGCATTTCTGAAAAAAAATTGATTCCTGGGCTCTGAATAAATGTCTACAATATTAAAGAAAAACTAATTGTTATGTAACCGATTTCAGCTAATCTAAAGTCTGAAAAACGGCAATGACGCATTTCTGAAAAAAAAATTGTGTTTCTATGTTGACAGAACATTTATAAACATAACCATTACATAACCCATTTCAGCTAAAAGAAAGCTAAGCCCAAAAGATTGATGCTGGCATATATGATCATCCGACGAAGAGTTTGAGAAATTTGAATAGAATTCAACGCCATCTGGCGTTCCATTTGAAGGACATTTAACGCCATCTAGTCCAATAAGTAAATACCGGCGTGGTCCGCTCACAATTCAATTCAGTATAGCATCAGCTGTTTCGGATGTACTTTTAAAAATAATAAACTTAATAAATTGGAGCTCAATCAACAAAAAGCAATGCAAATTAAAAAAATATGATTTTTACTGTTTGTTTTAATCCATTTTTCTTTATTTATTTCCAATTTTCTGCCACCTTTAAACAATAATTAATATGTTTCTATTTTTGAGGTTAGGTGTCTAGATGTTTATTTTCTTAATTTTACAATCGCCAACATACAAAACTTAAACTTACAGCTAGGACCAAACAAAATTTAAAGATAATTAAAATCGGTTTGGTAGGAGACATGATACATTAACCTCTGAGAAAGGTGACCTCAATAAATTAAAATATATTAGGAGACATGATACTGAGAAAAGTTTCCTCAATAAATTAAAATACATTATTTGTAAAAACGATAAAACAATATTTAAATTCTTTCGTGGCGTTTATTGCAAAATTTTAAATCATATCGGAATTTATATCGATAAATGATTTTTCTATTAAAAAACTTTTTTGTCTTTTATTAAATAACCTATATCTTTACTAGACATTCATTTAGTTTATGCCTATGAGTCCTACTAGATAGGAAATAGTTATGAATATGTTTCCACATTTTACACCCTGCACGGAATATTGCCAAGAACGGTTTAATTTGGGAATTCTGGAAAAAGGATTGGTGTTCCCCTAAAAAATTAAATCACAAGATAATGCGGTATGATAATGATAATCTTGTATACGTTTAAGCGTTTCAGAAAAACGATGTAGTTAATAGTTAAAATTAGGTATTCATGCCTTATTATTTGATAAAGCTAAGAAACCAACCCAAAATATCTAGAGTTAGCAAACATTTTTATGGTCTGAATTCCTCAATGTTTTAATTATAACTTTTGAAGAAAGCCGACAAAAGAAAATTCTGCCATTCCCTGTCAATATTATACAAGTTGCTCAATTAAACGGTATCATGTATGTGACGTCGAGATACATTTCGGAAATTCCTTAACTTAACAGCAGCACATTTTTCATATCGGAAAAGCCTCCACATAATTGATTTCAGTGAACAAAAAATTTAAGCTTATTAAGGTTCATTGTTACGTCAGATTTAACGACGGCATGGCATGCCAATTTTTCGGCAAGGCTTAATGATGGCATTGATGGACGTTATCATTATGAAACAGTAACACTATTGTTGGAATATAAAATAATCTCTTTTTAATAATAACTGGTCTAATTCAAAGCAGTAAAAACATAACAAATATATTAAGCTGCAGTATTCTGTTAATTTTTAATAAAAACTTGCACTCTAAACAAAATTGTTCCAAATTGAAAATAAAAATTCTAGAAGATAATTCTCTGGAAAAGAGAACAACTATAACATAACATGATGTTAGAAATTTCTTGTACATTTCAAGAGAAAACTGGGCTTAAGAAATACTTGCTAGAGAACCCTTAGTTTCGATAACATTTTTGCAGATAACAGGCATCAGGAATGCAAGTATAATCTAGTCATCTATTATTTACTAAAACTAAAAAAAAAGAAATAACGCCGAAATTTGGAAGAAACCAGATATGTAGTTAAAACATTACTGCTAAAAAACTTCCAAAGGGCCAGAACTGTAAATTGAATATTGAGAGTGAGAGTGTCATCTGACAAAAGCGGAGGATATAATAATGTATAGGTAAATAAATAATGCATCAGTAAAACTACAACAAATATCCGCTAATACGAATCAAATCAAATCAAATCAAAATCAAAATCTTTATTAATGATAATACATGCAATAAAGCACTTTCACAAGTCAAAGCGTAAAACATGGTTAATTACATCAATAAGAATACAAATTACAAGCTCCAAGTTACAACAATTAAACAATAAAGATTCAATAGAGAAATACTTTCCGAAATACAAAATTAAAATAGCTACAAGATCAAATGTCTACATTCCAAGTTATTTCCAAATTAAACCAGTTCCAAATTAGTGCCTTTCGATGCACTTTTCTAGTATTATTAGGTTTTGATGCCACTATTGTAAGTGTGCGTAGTCCATTTCTGTCTTTTGTATACTGTAATTCAGTAATTCAATAATTTATTTCATGTTAGTTACAACCATGTATCACATACGTCACAATTTAAAAAAAATATATACTTAATGAACTATCAAACACTCACAATATATATGTTAATGTGTGTACAGACCACACGCATTAAAAAGAAGCTATTAAAAAAACACTTAAATAAAATATTATGTCTATGTCACTATACAATAAGAATTTCAATTAAAATCATGCTTTAAAAACTCGTCAAATGAGTAAAAGGCATTCCCAAGCAATATTTTCCTAATTTTATCCTGCTTGTAGGGTAGATTTTAACTGCTTGTAGGGTAGATTTCTTGTTTCAATAGGGAGAACATTAAAAAAATTTACTGCCCAGTAACCTGGACCACTCTGACATCTCTTCAATCGCCAGTACAATGGCACTATATTACCCCTATTTCTTGTTTCATAGTTATGAACATCCTCGTGCGTCGCAAACATATGAAAATTTTTCTTTACGTAGAGAAGGTTCTCCAAGATATATAAAGATGGCACCGTAAGTACCCCGAGCCCCACGAACGCCGCCCTGCAGTCATCCCTGAATCGAAGGCCGGCCATCACTCTCACCGCACCGCGCTGAAAACGAAAAATACGATGAACACTAGCAGCATGACCCCAGACCAATATCGCGTATGAAATGTGGGAGTGAAATATGCTAAAATAAGCTGTCCGTAGAAGGCCCGAAGAGACATTACTCGAAAGGCTCCGAAGCAAGTATAGCGATCTTACTAGCTTTAATGAAAGTTCATTAATGTTATGGTCCCACCGAAGTCGCGGATCAAGATGCACACCCAGAAACTTCACCTTGTCTACCGCCGAATCAACCCCACTTAGGTCTCTCATTGAGAAAACCATTCTTTCAGTTTTTTCCTTATTCAGCAGCAATTTATTGTTATTAAACCATCTCTCAGCCATATCCCGTGCTTCCCTGGACATAGTCAATGAAGCCTCTACAGTTTCTGCAATAACGGACACTGCCGCGTCATCGGCAAAGAGCGTGCACCCCGACTGTTGATCATTCTGTGGGAAATCATTTATAAAAATTAAAAAAAGTAATGGGCCTAAGATAGAGCCCTGGGGCACTCCAATTGAGATCCCACTACTCCCCGACAACACACCAGAGTACCGCACCGCCTGTGTTCTACCCTCAAGGTAAGACTGAAGAAGCTCAATGCTTCTGGGACAAAAATTATAGGCTCCCAACTTTCTTAACATAATTGAATGGTCAACGCAATCAAAAGCCTTGCTTAGATCGCAAAACAAGACCGTCCCATAACGAAGATCACGGAAGGCCCCGCTGATTTCCGACACCAAATCGAGTATAGCAAGGGTGGTGTTTTTCTTTTCTCTCAAACCGAATTCGCTCTCACTAAACAAACCATTACTCTCAAAAAAATCAATTATTTGTTTGGCTAAACATTTTTCTAAGATCTTTGAAATAATAGGGAGCAATGAAATTGGGCGATAGTTTTCAGTTATATTTATATTTCCTTTCTTGAACAGTGGGATAACCAAAGCAATTTTACAGGCTGTTGGAAATACATTTTCTTTGATACAAGAATTTATTAATTTAGTGAGGGGGGGAATAGTATTCAGATATGTGATATCAAAGTTGCCTAATCAATATTAGAATTATTTGTAGTTGAAACTACAATTGATATTACTAGAAGAAACTAGAGTATTACTAGCCCATGTTGAAACGTCATATAGTAAGTAATCTATTAAAAGAGTAAATACTTACTGATGGTGTAGTAGAATTTGTAACGTTTGATACTGGACAATGATCAAATGTGTTATTCTGTATAACTGGAGCTGTCTGATTAACCATAGCTACAATAGCTACAGAAAGATTGACTCGCATTGCATACACATTGGCAAAACCTAAAAATCCAAGAAGGCCCAAGACATGCCTGGATTTGATGCGATCACTGGTATCTTCAACTGTAAAAAAATGTCTAATTATATATGATGATTTCTAGAGTATTATTTACTTAACTGTATATATAGTTGGGAAAATAATGCAAATGAAGGTTCAACGAAAAAGACAGTTTTGCGGAAAACGGCACCGATCAGAAACTTATTACAAAAATGACCAATTTATACGTGGATGAAATAAGCAAGTAATGAATTCTATGGAATATTTTCAATAAAATGAGAGGAATTTAAAAAGTTTGCTAAATTGCATTCTGTAAGATTATCGGCGTAGAATATTGCAAAAATATATTAATTCATAATTTCATGATACATTCTGCATACCGTATATTTTTAGGATTAATATAACATGTTTTTTAACATGAATCCTTAACTACTTAACCCTAAAGATGGCAATAGAATAATCTCTATGTCTTTCAACATGTCACACATAAAGGCGTTTTCATATTTTATTTTATTTTTTTTGTGAAATGTCAACTCTCAACTGTTTTCCGATTTGCTGATTTCCTATGTAATAGGCTGGGGCAGCTCATTTGCTAATGCTATTTATTGACCTTTTGACGTTTTGTAACACATATTTTTTTTACGTTTTCGGAGTTTTTTTTGAGAGATGGCTGAATTCACAAATTATGAAGAATTGCAAAAATATATTTAATCTACAAACAGAGATGTCCAAATAGAATACTGCCGGACAAACGTACATGGAACATTAAAGACATTCACTGATTTAGCAGAAGTAAATAGAATGGTTAGGACTCCTGTAGTCGAGGAAGCAGTCCTGAATGCAGTAGAAAATGATCCTGCTACCAATACGAAAAAAATTGCGGCAACATTTAACATTTAATTTGTGCGTGTCTAAAAAATTTTAGTAGACAACTTAATGTATAATTATCACATCCAAAGCTTTGAAGGCCTTCTCCCACGTGACTTTTCACTACATTTAAATTTCTGCCAATGGTTCCTACACAGCCCAAATTCCATTTTTTGAAAACATGATTTTATTTGGCGATGAAGCAAATTTCTCAAGAAATGCCATCAGAAATTTTCATAACAATAATTATTTTTGGGCAGAAGAAAAACCGGATTCAGTACGCAGAAATATTTCCAGGAGCGATGTTCATTAAATGTGTGGCCCGACATTATTGAAGATTATTTTTTGATAGCACCATTTTTTCTGCTTGGAAGGTTAAACAGACTATATTATCGTCAATTTTTCGAAAATTAACTCCCAGTGCTGCAGAATAGGTGTCAATTCTTTCTTTCGAAAATTAACTCTCAGAGCTGCAGAACAGGTGCCAATTCTTTCGGGAAACCAAATGTGGGTCAATTCCTTAATTAAAATTTTAACAATCGTCGGTAAGGTCAAGGAGAACCTCAGCCTTGGACACCTAGATCCCCAGACCTGAAGAGCCTGGTTTTCTTTTTCCAGGGGTACTTGAAAACATTAGTGTATCTTGCCCCAATCCAAACAGAAGAGGATTTAAGGAACAGAATAATAGCTTCGTGCGACATCATTCACAGAACTCCTGGAATATTTACCATCAGTCCATGAGACGAAGTCTTGGTTCTTACAGTTTAGGAAGAGACGGACATTTTCATTTTATAATTTTGTTTTGTTTGTAACACAATGTTAAGAATTTCTTCCGATTGTTGATTACCCGACAGATGATTTATTAAAATACAAATCAAAATTATTCCTTAGATAATATAATTAAAAACAGTTTTTTACTCATTCTTTTACTTCCCCTACACTTAATTTTGATTGATCGCAACCGGTGACAGATACGAGAAGAATGCAGTAGAAAATGATCCTCCTACCAATACTAGGAAAATTGCGGCAACATTTAACATTTACTTTGTGCTTGTCTAAAAAATTTTAGTAGACAACTTAATGTATCATTATCACATCTAAGACCAAAAAGCCAAAGACAGAACAGAGTTCAAATTTCATATGGGAATTCATACAGTGTGCTCAAAAAAAAATTCTGAAATATAAAATGGTAGGTGATCCCAGAAAATTTAGCATCCTATATACTGTGATTTTGACGCATTGTTATAGAGATTTTTAAAGATAATAAGTGTATCACATTTGAAATAGTTATTTCAGGACATATTGAAGAAAAGCTTAAAATACGAGACAAAAATTGAAAGTTTGCCACAGCCCAGTTTTAAAATGTACTGTGCGTTCAATTTATCTTGATAACATTTTGATTCACTGTAACTTTTTTGTTTGAAAAGATATCATGGTAAACAAAAAAACGAAATGTAGGATTGGTAGCCAAGTTTTTTTCTAAGTTACATATGAAACAAATCACTAACAATTTTCTGACATATAAACCTACTTTATTTTTTTTTTAAATGGAACACCCTGTATATTACTATATTTTTGGACTCTCTAGGGAAATCTAAACACATTTTATGTATAATATTCTATACCCACATTCTATGCCCGTTTACGAAATATTGACAGTTGAAACTCGGGCATTTTGAGACTTTGACAGGCTCTAAAATCTAAACAGCACGAGATCAAAGAAAACTGTTTACACATTCTTTGATCTCGTGTGGTTTAGATTTTAGAGCCTGTCAAAGTGTCAAAATGCCCCACTTTCAACTGTCAATATTTCGTAAACAGCCAAAGATGGGTATAGTATATTATTATTATACATGAAATGTGTAGATTTCTCTAGAGTAGAGAAGAAATGAAGTAATATACAGGGTGCTCCATTTAAAAAAATATAAAGTAGGCTTATATGTCAGAAAATTGTTAGTGTTTTGTTTTATATGTAACTTAGAAAAAAAACATGGATACCAACCCTATATATTTTTTTTGTTTACCTTGATATCTTTAAAAACAAAAGAGTTACAGGGAATCAAAATGTTATCAAGATAAATTGAACGCACGGTACAGTAAAAGACGTGTTGAATATGCAATATCTTTATAAGGAAAGTTATACAGTATAAGCTTGGCAAGTTTGTTTTAAATTTTTTTTAGACGCTCCACATGACAATAGGGAACTTGAACATTTTTTTATTTCTTTAACATATTTGCCTACCTATAGAGACAGCACACACCAAATATCAGCCCTCAAATCGCAATATTTAATTTGCAATAAACAAGTTGTGACCGCAAGCTACTCATTTTAAACGATACGTGACGTCACACCGCTCGTTCGATCGGAAAGCTGTCATTGACATATTATGTTAAAATATCAGTGAAGGCAGTATGGCATCGGCAGCCACAACTATTAAAATATTTACGTTTATTATTGCATGTCGTTGAATTGCCAGGGTGTTTGTTATAATTTGTGTTGATTTGTACTTTAATCTGTGCTTTAATATTAATAATAATAATGGAAGCTAAAACGTTGCCTGCTCTGCCGTCCGTCAGGCGCGACGACAAACGAGCTACTTGACGTCACAACCGGTCCCAGCCAAGGACGGCGCCTTACAAGAATAATTTGAATTATGCAGTTTTTAATTGCTTATATTTATTATACAAAAATAAAAAATTAGTTTTTTTTTGTTATCTGTGGTTCTTTTAATAGTATTAAATTATGTTTGGGAGTAATATTTTTCAAATTTAATTTTTATGCAAGTTCCCCATTATAAATGGGACACCATATGATAGAGTTATATTCTAAAATACTACGAACTAAGGAGTTGTATACAATCTTAATAGCTCTAATATCACCACTAATCTGCATAAGTACAACGTAAGGAGCCCAACATTCTAGAGGCTTTTAAAATGATATTGTCAATGTGTTTATTAATGCTAAGATCGCTACTGAATATCACACCTAAGTCATTAAAATTATCTATGCGTTCCAACAAGCTGTCACTGATGGAGTATTGGCAATTTATAGGATTCTTGGATTTATGAAAATCATAACTTTACATTTATTAACATTAATTACTAACCAGTTTATTACGCCAGCTGACTAGATTGTTGAGATCTTGTTGCAGCTTCAGTCAGTGAGTTTCAGACTCAACAGAACAGAAAATCTTCATGTCATCTGCGTACATGAGATATTTACTACATTTTCTGAAGACAGACATCACTATTTACAAAAAACAGAAACAGAAAAGGTCCCAAATGGGAGCCCTGCGGCACCCCAGACACCAAACTTATCTGACGAAACACTGTATTTCCGATTTTAACAAACTATTTCCGATGGGAGAGGTAGGAGCTGATCCAATCAATGTAGATGCCACCAACACCCATATCCAAACGCTTATTGATGAGAAGTTGGCGATTGACATGGTCATAGCCTTTGTAAGGTCTGTGCAGGTCTGTGTAAATGACATCAACCTTGGCACAACACTCGACGTTATTAACAACATAATCCTGAAACATGCCCAGATTAGCTCTGAATCGGTTCTTAAAAAATCTGTTGTTGGACAGGAGATATGTGATGCTTAAAGTTTTCGAACCGATTTTCTGTCACCAACTTCTCAAACACTTTGCCATGATTTGTATTAGGGATATTCCATGATAGTTTTTCATATCTTTTCTGCTACCAGATTTAAAAATGAGAACAATCCAGGATCTCTTCCAGAACCCCAGAAAATGCCCATGACTGAAAGGTTTCTGGAATAAAAAAATCTAGTGGCATAGCCAGTGATTTGCAGCAAACCATTAAGAAGGGAGGAAATTCTATATTTTATTATCTCTGTACTTTTATTGGCTCGTAAATTTTATTTGACTACTTTAGATGAAGAATTATGCAAAGGAAATTTGGAACCTCAAAATCCAGAAACAATCAAATGAGTAGCTAAGCTAAGGACTAAAATTGCTCAATTTTACAGTATGAAATAAAATTTTAATAAATAGCTTCTTGAAGAAAAATAAAACAATTTAAAGGTAAAAAAGACATTGGGTATTATGAATGAACTATACATATTTACCATAAGTATTTAAATACTTCTAAAGCCAAGACTAAAACTAACAGGCTAATTTTGAGCCACAACAACACTTCTTGGTGAAGTAATTTGTTATGAAGTAATCTGCTCCTGTCTGCGGTGATAAGTCTCAGTCACTACTAAAAGTGTTTCTGATCTAAATTGTCATCTGCAAAACTGTAAACAGGATTATTGGTTTCGGTCAGCAGGTCATTAATATGGATGATGAACAGAGTTGGTGAAGTTATTGCACCCTGAGGCATGCCCCCATAATGATGAATGTGCCTGAGATCTGTCCATCAACTGCAACATGCAGAGATCAGAGCAACATATATTGAAGTTTTTATTATGTAGGTGTAAGAAGTACTTACTTTCGATAGGAAATTTCACTTAACACTTCTGTAGCCTGCTTGAATACTTATTAGTTAATACTTCAAATTGCACAAAAATAACATGCTCAGAGAGGAATTTGAATTAATATAATTTTTTTTATGAAACCAACATAATTTTATACTAGCATTTTACTAATGACAGATGATGCACATAAGCATGTTGATAAGTGATTGTATCTTTGGCTGACAGTAAAAAAAAATAATATATTAGGTATTTTATAAAACACATAATAGTTTTAGAGGTAAGGCTATTGGCAGAGCAATAATTAAAGTAATTAAATATATATATTTATCTATCTTAATTAATATGATTCATAATAAGGATATGGTTATTCTTTGTGTATTTTTTTATATAATTTTAAGCTGGATTTATAGATTTCTATAACATAAGCATAGCACAGACATAGCATAGCATAAGCACATTACATTAAATAGTCCATTTATAAATGCCTTGTATTATGTTGCACGTGAGCTGTGAAGCAAAAATACTAACCGTACAAATTTCATAATTTTGTTTAACTTTTCAGAGAAGTATATATTATAGAGTATATTACTTGATAAATCCTTAGCATTCCTAAAAATAAAAATAATACAAAAAGCCAAAACACCAAACTTTATTATTATTTCTCTCAAAAGACACAATTATAATTCCGTGATTTCATTGGTGGAATATAAGCACATAGCATCATAAAAAGTTAAAAATTAGTGAACTTCTTATGTGTCAAGCTTATGTTATGTTGATCTATAAATTGCCTGACTTAAATTTGAATGTTTAACTTCTTATGTTTATGTTATGTCAATCTATATATCCAGCTTTAATACAATACTGAGCAGCTAGTAATTGATAGCTCAAACGGGTAAATATCTCGGTAAATATATAATGGTTTTTTTGAATATTTGCCTACATCTACATCAAGGTCCACCTGCATGACAGGTCGCCTCAAAATGATGCAGTGATATTGTTTTGCAATCATGATACTTCCTTGAAATATCTAACAAAGAAACTGTAAAAAAACCTTCTTAACATAAACAGAGATAAAAGTGTTCATACCTGATGGTGGTATAATTCGTGTAGTCTCATCTTCATCTTCATAAATACTATCATTATCACTATCACATTCATTAATTACTGGGTCTCTATTAGGATCATACATGGTTTAATTGAATTTAACTTGCAAACTTTCTAACACCAAAAAGTGTTTATTGTAATTTAACACGCCTCTCAACCAAAACTATTGTTCTTGCATCTAACCATTTGTTATGACTCACGAGATGTTTTTCCTTGTTACATGTCGCTTGTTATCATTTACCAATTTCGCCTAGGCTATAAACAAAGAGATATTTACTCATTATGCAAGGGAATTGTGATAAGTATATTGAAAATATGCTGTAATTGTCGTATTAAATCCAATTCCGTTATACCGTTATCGACTTTACGGTGATGACCGACGAATACGATCATCAGCTGTGTTTTTGTTTTGCTAATTAGCTAATTATA